>CATIWR010530829.1:0-26842 GCA_949677035.1 Omphalea diandra | reverse complement strand
ATATATATATATATATATATATATATATATATATATATATATATATATATATATATATATATATATAATGACCATATGTATGTTAGTTGCTGGAATTTGAACTCATTAACAAATAAAATACAATAGTATAAAAAGACAAACAACCAGCAGAGTAATCAAGCATGTATTTGAGATCATATTTATGTCTGTTTTATGACCAGAAAATTTACAAATGTTGTACCTCTATATTTTGATATTAGTTTTCTTGAGATGATGTTTGGTGTCAAATCATGAATTTTGGTATTGTTTCCGTCTCCTTGGGTTTAGTGCATAGTCTATTGGATGCATGTTATTTTCTGACTGCAAACTCAAATTATTTATGTCTTTCTGACCTCGAAATAATGAGTGGTAATTACGAGTGGTCCGGTGAATAACTGGAGAGGAAAGAAGAATCTTGTCTTATCTGCACGGGGTGATGATTCTCTGCTTTCAGAAGATTGTATCAATCCCCATTATATTTCAAGCACTCGTCATTCTTACAGTGAGCAAACACAACAGAATTTGGTAAGTGCAGCGTCTCTGCTAATGTCAGTTTTTAGTTCTGTTTGTTTTTTTTCTTTGATTCTATAACATAACCGCTTTTCAATCTTCTGTCCAGAAAAGATTGAATGAAGATGTTATTGATTATGATCTGCTAGAAGACTTGATATGCCATGTTGATAAAACATGTGGAGAAGGTGCCATACTCGTCTTCTTGCCTGTAAGTCCATCAATAATTCTTTTGCATCAATAACTCATCAGCATAATTTATTCTCTTTAGTAATTGTATCCTTCTGAATTTTGATACAATTGCTATGCATAACAGGGTTTGTGAGAAATTTATATGCTACTTGATAAGTTAGCAGCTTCTTACCGATTTCGGGGGGCATCATCTGATTGGATTCTTCCTTTGCATTCATCTATAGCATCAACAGATAAAAAAAAGGTGTTTTTACAGCCTCCAGAGAACATACGGAAGGTGACTTTTTACTGTCGATTATTATTGATTCTTTTACTTATGTAGTTCATTGCAAGGACCAAGTATAACCAAGTATTTTGAAGTAGTTATTTGTCCAAGTATGTTTCTTGCAAGAATGCATTCATTTTCTTTGCATGATTGCTGCTCATGTAGAAATTAATATATTTACTTGTTTTGTATGTTCTCCTCCCCCCCTACCTTGCTCTCATTCATAATCCCCAGGTCAACCTTTGCTCTGTCCCTGAGGTCTAGCATCCTCTAATTTGATCATCAATTTTGGATGGTTGTAATGCAAGTCAGCAGGATATCTTATGATGAGATTTATTAATTGGGAAATGGATTGATCGAAACAATTTATTTTTTCTCAATCTTCAAATGGGAAATTATTAATTGTAGATGCAAATTTTGTGTCAACTGTCTAGTGATCGTTCACCAGTTGGTGATGGGTCTAAATAATTTTATCGTCTGCTTTACAAATTGACTAGCATGGTTGAAGATTGGATATCTCAAACCAATGCGAGGCAACGGTGAGCAAGAGCTGGGCGTGTTAAACCTGGATTGTGTATTTGCTTGTACACGCGTCACAGATATGAGAAATTCATGCATCCTTATCAGGTATTTTCTGCATTAACATTATTGAGGCAGGTATCTTCATGTGATATTTTATTTGAATGCTTTCAATGTCTTTCTATGCAATCCAACCTTGCATCTTCACAATTCTTAGGTTCCCGAGATGCTTCGAATGCCATTACTGGAGTTATGTTTGCAAATTAAGTTACTTTCTCTGGGTCATATTAAACCACTTTTATCCAAGGTAACTAATCACAAGTGAGCCTCTAGTTGAGAGATGTTTTAATTGATAGGATCTAACAGATTCTTTCATCTTCTATTTTCAGGCTTTGGACCCTCCCAGACCCTCCCCAGGATGAGGCTATGACCTCTACAATTTCATTGTTATATGAGGTAATTTTCTGTGATCCAAATGATATGATTCTACCTTTTGTTGGTATATGATAGATAAACAATTATACAATTGGAAAGGACTTATTTTTTTACATTTCTTTTTTCTTCTAGTATGTAGGAATTATGAGTTTCAACCATTTGAAATGTCTGTCTTGGATGTAAATTATTCCTAGCTCACTATGCTTTTTATACTTCACTAAGCTTAGAAATAAAGAAGAGGGGGGTAGTGGCCTGGGCGTGGTTGGGGTGGGAGTAGGGAGGAGTGGCAACATTGTGTGTCCTCAATTATTGGAAGACCATAGTTTGTTTGACATGGAGGTCCAGAATTCAATTCTTCAGGAAATTAAAACATATTATTGCGCCCTTAACTAATTGTTGAAGCTTTAGGTTGACTGATCTTGACATGGCAATAAAGCTTTTTGAGCTTGAGTCAGAGTTTATAATTAATTATTATATGGTTTTTATTGCAGTTGTGTGTAATGATAGCAAGACTGTCACATCCTTAATGTAATGGTAACGGTAAACTGCAATGTAATTTTTTAGAAAAAAAAAACTGAGAAATATTGATGTAATTCACTAAAACTAAGAATTGCAATTCCCTAATAAGCATTAAACACCATAAAGACATAACATATATAGTTTTTGTCCAAAATTAATAATCAACTTAAATAAGTAACATCTATGGAAATTTCAGCCCCAAGAATTAATTTTTATAAGCGAAGAGAAGAAGGATGTTTGAGTTGTGGATCTTGATCCAGCATATCGTGAATGACACCTACGCAAAGTCAAAGCCCCCGGAACCTAGATGATATACAAAGCCTAGAAATGCCAACTTAGTGCAACACCCTAGTTTTTCACCTGTAAATATGGAAAACTGTATTGCAAAAGAAAATGCGGGATAAAACCTGCAAAAAAAACTGCTACCATTATTATAACAGCCTTAACAGTCATTATATTTAATTTAATGGCCATAACGGCTATTACTATTACATACTAGTGGTTGTACCCTACAATTTTTTTGCCTAATATTTAATGTTCTTAATAGTTTCGGGGGGCCTAAAAGCATTATGTAACGCCATAACATTATGTAAGGCTATTATTTAAATCCCTAATTATTATAGTGATGCTAGCAATGGAATTGGACTCAGTGTGCCATTGAAACTTAGCTAGCTTCATTTGAGGGGCCGAGTTAGAGATTATAATCCAACCTTGGGTCTATTGTAGGCATTTAGGAGTGGGACTTTGACTTTTGTTATTTCCCAAATAATGGGGAGGAGTAAAATGGTGAAAACTATTTAACATGGAAATGGGACATAGGTATACCATGAAATAGACATTGCAAAATAGCATTCCTTAAAAAATTAGGATAGAAATGTGTAAATTTTAAAAATGTAGGTGAGTAATTGTAAATTATACACACATATACACGCACACACACAAACTACGCAAATCATATACTACTATAAGAGAATATTTTCAAGCAAATTATATAATTATCGAAGCAAACATTACAATCAATGATATAGTTTTAAACATAAAATAGATTACCACAAGTCTCGAAAAAAATAAAAAAACAATTACAAGTTTCATATTGATGTCTAATACTCACAAAAATAAAAAAGGAAAGGAAGTACAATGCATTTTAGATCACAAATTCATTGTTTATCATTGTCCAAGTTGCCCTCATCGCCATTACCATCTTGAAAAATACAGCCTCTAATTTCGCTTCATCCAAGAATAAAGTAGCAAATTCAAGAACCTCTATATCTTTCATACTCCCAAACTCATATGCACCAACATCCCACGTCTTACTCCTGTCATTATAATAATTGGAGCACGTCAATAAAAGCAGAAGATTGTTGTGAATAAGCAGCAAATTCTCTGCATGTTTTGTTGGTGTTAATTTATTTCTTCGGAATGCATGAAGGAATAAATGCTCTAATTCTTTTTATAACATGAGGAAGTATAGTTGTGAAAGACGCGCTTGAGGTGCTTGGCACACAAGGCGCACCCCGTACCGCCTTAAGCCCTACAAGGCGCACGCCTTTGTGTGCTTGAGATTGAAGGCAAGGCGTGCTTTTATGATATTTTGCTTTTTGTTTATTTTTTTATTTAAATATATCATATAAGTTAAGCTGTTCATTTGTAATCTTAACCATCTATTTTAAATCTTGAAATAGTTTATTATAGGCTTTCCACACCTAATAATCTCAAGGAAAAAAAAAAAAGAAGAAAATTAAGTCAAAAGATAGAAGTAGCTACACATTATACAAATAAGAAGAGGCAAGCAATGGCACTGCTTTAGCCAACATAACTTTCATATATTATACGATCACCACTTCTTCTTCTTCTTCAGCAACACATCATTGTCAAGTGTTGTTCTTTTCTTTTTGGCAAATAATTTTTACTTATATGGTGCTGTTATAATGCAAAATTTTTGTTGGGCTTTTAGTTATTGAAGAAAATGAGGAAGAAAAAATTGAAGAAGAAGAGGATTTTGAAGAAGATAATGAAAAAGAGGACTATATTGATCTTAATGATGATGATTGATGACTCTAGACTATAATTATAGTTTTATTGCAGAAGATGCTTTAGAAATTTTAGTTATTGGACTATAATTATAGTTTTATGTCTCTTGAATGTATTCTTTTTTGTTTGTTTTTATTTTATCTCTTAAGCATACTAAGTTATAATTTTAAGCTCGTGTTTTTTTTGTCCTATTAGCATTATTTATGATTTTTTTTTTTGCACCTTACTTTTGTGAGGCACGCACCCGCTCTTTGTATCTCAATTCCAGAATCTTTTCGTGCCTTGGTGCGCCTTTCACCTTTAATAACTATGTGAGGAAGCAGTGGGTTGTCCAAGTACTTTAAAAGCCAACATTTGAAGGAAAGGTAGATTTGAACGTTAACATGTCCACTACTCGGTCATACTTCTAATTGAATTTGGATCTCCAAGGGACCCATTTTTAAGTGAGAAATTAGCTAACTTATCATTTGTTTTAGCTCAATCTCATCATCATAAGAAAAAATCCCCATAAAGCTCTTGATTCTTTATGTGGAGATTTTTCTATCAATATGAGAAGTCTTTCTTTCTTGTACCTCTTGAAGCCATTTCTTACTATAAAACCTTCAAAGAAGAGAAAAATGCAAGGAAAAAAAGTCAAATAAGTGTAGAGTAAGAAGTGAACATTGAATTAGGAAGTAAAAGCTCACCTCAAGCTCAAAGAATGAGCTGAACAATGCAGCAGAGTTTTGCTTTTTCCTCAACGGTCAATAATAATGTGACGCACCACATAAAGAAGGATGAATTATTGCTTTCCTTCACGAGTATAAATAATCATCTCACCTTCTCAATGATGGGAACCCACATCTCATAAACCAAATGAACGCTTGGTTTGTGTATATCACAAGCTCTGATCGTGTCATGAATGAGTGTAGTGAAAGTAGTTGATGTAATCAAACCTTGTCCCGCCAATCCTCATCCAACATCATGTCACAGGCAAATCTAGCCTTCCCATTGGTCATCCTCTTGGTTTTGTACCCGTGTTCACTCACAAGCATTGCTTTAAGAGCATGCCTAATATGCTTAAATTTTTTAATCACAATAATAATAAAAGCAAAGTGAGTGTCAGCAACTGAAAGTAAAATCGAGGGACTGAACTGGTTGTTGATAGCTAACCTCGTCGAGTGATTCATTGTCAAGTTCTTAATCTTTAAGTCGTCTCCATGAACTTCAGTTATCCAATAACATTCATTAAATGTCCCTCGATTAGTTTCCACATTTTTAGTTGCACAAATATTCATCAATGCAAGATTAAGAGCATAGACAAAAGGAGTCCAATATTATGTGAAAACATGCCCGCCTTGATTTCCTTAGCTCTCTTGCAATTTTTATAATTATCAGTGATGACATGTACCACTTTTTGATGGCCTACTTAATCAATGGCCTCTTCTAGCAAATTAGCAATGAAATGTTAATCCTTCACCTCACCTAAACAATTCACAGATTTGATAAACGGAGGGCAAGATTCTGAAACTACTAGAACATTAATCAAAGTCCTCCTTTGTGGGTGACTCCATCAATCACTAACAATACTAACACCCTTTTCCCACCGGGTACTTTTGATAGGTTCCAACAACACTTATAATGAGGTACATGCCCACGTCCAATTACCCCCTCCATCTCCCATTTTTTCAGTCTTTATCATATATTTCCATAAAGGGTTTAAATTCTCATCCTTAACTTTGATTAAGTCATGCTAGTAAAGATTCCATGAAACTAAAGCAACAAAACCAATCCCCAGGTACCTATAATGTACATTAAAAGAAACATATCAATCAGGAAAAATAAAATCCTATATAACAATGTGTCAATCGATTGAAATATTCCAGCATGCAGCATCCATTTCAGACATTAAAATTAAATTGTGAAATATGCTTCTCATGTCCTTCATTCCGTTCAGTGCTCATATTTCTCAGTGATCAACAAATGAAATGTTAATTTAATCAATCAACAAGTGGAAAGAAAAAAAATCTAACTCCCCATTGGAAAACTCAATTTACATGTTTTTTGGAGAAAATTTCACAAAACCCACATCACAAACGGCCCGTTTCATCAATTAAATAAAAGAAGTTCAGAGCAGAACCCCAATTTCAAAACCCTAGCGGAAAATTCACGGGGCCTTCGAAAAAAAATAAAGAAAAAGGGTAGGGTTAGAGAAGGAGAATATGAAGAAAAATAAATTCATTTCCAGTTGGTGGCGCCATTAAGCCCAAATCTTTGTGCTCCACCCCTGCTACCGTCGACGGTTAGGAGTGAGCAGGTTGTAGTTTTGGGAGATCGTGGGATGCAGATATTATTTGGGTTTTTCTTTTCCTTATTATTTTTAATGGTGAAGAAGTGAGTGCAACGCAAGAAAAATGCATCCAATTTTGTAAAAAAAAAAAAAATTGCAGAAGCGGGCCGGAAAAGTTTTGTGCCAGGTTCCTAGCATTTCGGTGTAATCATGTTTCTATGCACCGGAGGTGGTGAACATTGATACTGCATCCACCGGTATCAGATGTCACAATCCTCACAGAAGCAATACCTTAACAAAAAAAAAAAAAAATTCAGTGAAGGTGTTTTAGATTCTTGATTAAAATCAAAGATTGAAGGGCCTGGTGCCTATGAAAAGGTAATAGATGAGAGAGTTGGCTTATCAGTCAGTTCGCTAGACAAACATATGGCTATGAATTATAAAATTTCTCTGATTCTGCTGATTTTTCTGTTGCTGTTGTCTTTTAAAGTTATACAACACCAAAAGGAGAACATCTTGCTTTGAAAAAGCATGGGTCCTTCAAAGATTGTATTGGTCCTTGGCTATGAGTTTGAACTATGTGTTGGCTGATTCTTTATATTTCTAGTCTCTTTGAACAAATGGCCTAGAAATCAAACTCTGCTTTTATGCTTATAATTAAATTTCAGGACAATTTATGGGGTTAGGGTGGGGGTTTATAATGATAATGCATTTGTCTTTATGTTGATCTTTTCTGAATCTTAAATGAACTCGCAATTTAACTGCGCAGAGGTGAGGTTGAGGTGGACATGTAAGAGTGACAATATTTTAGTTTTCTCTTAGATCTGCTTCACATGTAAGGGTGACAATATGTTAATTTCCTGTTAGATCTGCCTCATTGGAATTTAGCAGATTTATTTTTAGCTCACCCTTACATGTCTTTTGTCATATATAAGATGTGAGAAAATTAAGATATTAATGCATAAAGGTAGGTGCAACCTTATAGCCCCATCAGTTTACCATAGTATAGAATAGCTCTCACTTAATGAAGGTTGAGGCTAGCAAGAGCAAGAGCAAGAGCAAAACTGATCTTCTGGGACGAATGCTCAGAGAAATGCTTTTCTAGCTTCATGACTGAGGGATCCTGCATCATGCAAAGAGGCAAAAAATACATAAATTACAATGTACATGGAAAGAAAAATCCATAGTAGCATTTAGTTTAAAGATGGTAATTTATTTGAGTAAAATTGGATGTAACCAGGGAACAAAGTCATAGCTCCATGAAAAATAGTTGAACTCAACTTGTGTTCATTCATCACTAACAATATATGGCACAATTTTAATATGATATATAAACCTTCCAAGACTGCTAGGCAAAGGCACACAAATCTAGCAATTTCGGTTAACATGTCACTAGAAAGGGGAAAATGCAAAAACCAATTACTGAAAGAAATGCAATGTTCTAGTAAAATTATTTTCCAACAAATGCCACTTCAGTAATTATCTTCCAAGTAGGCATATGTGAACCAAATTCTACATGAAATAAGAAATTGAGTACCAAATGTTTCAAATGCGTCCACTTAGAAAAAATCGAGGACAAAGTAATGGAATTTATTCAGGCATAACAACTTAGGATATCCATCTCCATTGTTTAAAGTTATCCCTAGGTCATATGGATACTAACAGATCAGATCACATTAATGCATAAAGGATGTTGCTGCAATTACGTAAATTTCATATTTCTTCATAAATTCAAATTCAGTTTCATATTTTATATGAAAAAGAATTTCATTCATGGATCTAGGACATAAGGGCTTAACAATCAGGCTTTGTTTATAGGGCTCGGACAAGAAATTATAAGATGTTAAGGATGAAATTTTATGCATTCATCTACATGTTTTAAACTTCTAATAAACAGCCCAAAGCAAGGAAAACTTGAGCTTCTAAACATGCATGCGATCTCTATAGAATGAGAAACCACTACCCATTAACGAATCACCTTAAACAACACCATAAATTTACCCCAAAAAAACCTTCCATTTCTCCTCATTACTGTCTCCTCTAATTCAGGTAGTAAACCTCTATTTCCCACTCTTTAAACCCATCACCAAAAGGTATCAATTAGCCAATCTCTTACGATTAGTCGCACAAAACAACCCCATATTTTTTGTAAGCAAATCCATGCCTAAATTATAGTCTCAGGCTTCAAATATGATATTTTGTTGAAAAAATAATAAATAAAAAATCATAAAAAATACCTTAACATCAAATTATTCATGAAACTGCCCCTAAAGAAGAAGAAGAATATGGAATTGGTTGCAATGAGAGGAGAGGATAAAACACTGATCATTTTGTTACTAAGATGGCTCGATTTGGAGGGAAAAAAAAAAGCAACGAAGATGGCTCGATTTTCACCAACGAAGAAGGCTCACTTTTTAGAAACACAGAAGGAATGAAGAATGTGAGGGTTAGGGATTATGGATTTGCGGTTGTGGATTTATGGATTAACTCGATTTTAATGTTAGGGTTGGGGGAACTTAGGGATTTAGAGATCTAGAGATGGGAATTCAATGCTCTGATTTGTTGAAGAGAAACAAATGTAATTCCTTGAAAGACCAACGGCCTTTCCTTCACCAAGCCCTCCATGCATCCTACATGCCAGCCGATGGTAATCTCATTAAGGATTGGTTACGACAGAAACAGAGAATGATTATGGATGTGTGAAAAATGGATAAAGTCAAAATTTGAAGCACGATGTCAATGTAAGAAGATGGGGAATTGGGGATTCAAAATAAAGTAGTTAAATTAGCGACCATAATTAGCAAGGCCGCTAACTAAATGTAATCCTAAAATTCATTATAAAATGGTGACCACATAGTATGTGGTTGCTATAGTAATAAATTTAACTACTATAACCTGTGGTCGCAATTGAAGGATATATTTTGGTATATTTAGTGACTACATAACATGTGGTCATTAAATATAATAAATTTAATCACTAAATAGCGACCGCATGTTATGGTCGCTAAATTACATTCCCAGATAGTGGCCACATGCTATGTTGGTCACTAAATATAGTAAAATTCATCACTAAATAGCGACCACATGCTATGTGGTCGCTAAATGTAATAAAATTCATTCTATATGGTGATCACATAAAGACCACATGTTATGGCCGCTATTTAGAGACTACAAACTGTAGTGGTTGCTATACTTGGCATTAACTTGTAATGCCAAATATAGCGACCACGTCTTGGTGGTTGCTAATTTAGTTACCATTTTTGTAGTCTCAAAATAGTAACCAAATCACCCACATTTTTCCTTCTCATTTAGCAACTATTTAGAGACCATATGACATGATCGCTATATGTTATGTCAATTTGTGGTAGTTAGTTGATAGCAAAATATTAGCTAATTTCATTTTGACTTAAATGGACTTCAAACGGTGGTAAATTGGTAACTAAGTGTGAGATAAATAGCAACCACGTTGACATGGTAGCTAAATATGGCTTCTAAAACAACATTTTTTTTAGTGACATGAATTATATCAAATCTTAAAATTAAAGTTTAAAAGTTTTCTTGTATCACTTTAATAATATTTTTAAAAGGTTGTGCTCTTTATCAAATAGTAAGTATAATAATGAGTCATTAAAAAAATTGTGATATATTTTTTACATGTATATTTTTTTTATGGTAAAGTTTGCAATAGGAGTTGTCATACAAGAAGTAAACTTTGGGTGGTTTATTATTATATTTTTTATTTAAATAATTTATTTCTTTTTACTAATTTTGTTATACTCTTATTATGAGATGACTATGCAATTAATTTGTCCTTAATATAGTCAAATACAATTGAAATTCCACTTATACACCACTTTTTAAAACAACAATTGGATTTTGGACATAATTTTAGAATATATTTCATTCTTTTGTAACGTTCATGAAATTTCTTATAATATTTTTTTATATTTAAGTAACTTGAATTATTATCAAAATTATAACTTGAATTATTATTGAAATTATGTATGCTTTTAAATGTAATTAATAGTTAATATTACCATAAAATTTTATTTATTTATTTATTTAAAAATTAAAAAAAAGTTTTTCTCATCCACTTTTACTCCCTATCCATTTTCAAGATGAAATAGACATGCCCTTATGCACTAAACTATAATCCAATAAAAAATCAAATTCATCAACAAAATTTGCCCCCTATAAATTATAATGAGAAATTACACAAAGCAATTGCATGTTGTTGACCTCAATAAATTAACGAATTTTTAAAATAAATTAAGAAAATTCACCAAAAATTAAACAATAATCTATAAATAATAATTCAAAAAATCGAGTGACAGTTAATAATTATTAAGAACTATGTAATCTCTAAAGCTAAGATGAAAATAAGACTCATCCTTATAAAATAGACAAATAAAATAAACAAAGCAATCTTTCTTTTATTAATCCTTATGTCAATTGGGACATTTTTAGATGTTAACAATAACTTAAAGTAATTATCAGTTTTATATATGTCAATGCTCAAAAAAGGGCATTTGTCATAGTAAAAGGTTATATAAGTTATACATCAGTTGTAAGTCATTTTCATATAACTAGCATATCAAATTAGGAAACTGAATCACTCACAAGATAATCACTAAATGATTAATACAACTATATTAGGATTAGACACTTGTGAATGACACTCAGGAGAGGAGGAAAGCCAAGCCATTTACAAAGTGATTAAGTAATTGTCAAGTTTGACAATAATTACAAGGGTTAGGATACGTGACCAAGATTTTCTAAATTCTATTTTTACTAATTATTAGTTCATTTTATTTGTACTCATTATTAGCTCATTTCATTGTCAAATTTGCGTATATATATGTGTATAGTGATACAACAATTTTATCATTGGAGAATATTCTCTTTATTAAGGTGGGAATGGAAAGAGGATAAATTTCTGTGCAATTTCAAAACGAAAAAAAAAAAAAAAGCTAAAATTACTAATTTCGCTAATTTTTCTTATAGAGAGAGAGGGAGTGTGTGTGAGAAAAGTTGAAACTTAGAAGTCCTTTTACTAATTAAGGGACACTTTTACTAGGGAGACTAAACTCTTGTCAGCGAAGACTTATTTATATCTAATAAACCATCAAAGTAAAGAAATCAGTTAAAGGTATAGATTTCATCCTTCCTCATTGATTACAGATAATGGAAAGGCAACGTCAGGTTTCCATTAGAATACCCATTAAAACATTTGAGTGATCACACCTTTTCAACAATTTCATTTCATCTGTCCTTCAAAATTTTATATCAATTGTGAAAAGTATATAAATTATATAGGTTGACCAACATTTATAAAATTATCATGATTTTATAAAAGAGTATATTATGTTTCTAACAGGTATGTGTGTGTTTGTGTATATTAATTGAAAGAAAAAATATATATAAAAATGTGAGGTGTGATATCTCCTATTTATGAAAATTGAGGAACGGACTGGTATTTCGAAATCTCACATCAGTTATAAAAAGTGTGTAGATTACATAAGTTAACAAGCTTTTAAAAGCTATAATGATTTTGTGAAAAAAGTGTTTTGTCACTAACCTACATGTGTATATATTAATAAAAAAATTATTTTATTTATTTTTTAAAATTAATTACACTCTAATTAAAATTCGAATTTGATCACCCGAAATGTACTTAAGTCTAAATTCATTTGTTAACTATTTCATATTTTAACAAAAGTTATCAATGATCCCTTAAAAACTACAAAAATAAGTGCATATTTCTGTCATTAATGCAACAAAAAAATTTAATATATGAAGAAAAATATCTATAGCCAGAACATTTGTTTCGCGAAAAATATTTTTTAAGGAAGTATTTTTTTATATTTAGCATATTCAAAAAAATTGGTCAAAAAAATATTTTCTGATCAAAGAAAGAACTAAATCATTTTCAAATTTTAACAAACTTATTCAAATAAAAAATTAATCATATAAATATATGTATTTATTATTATTGGTTATTTGTTATTACTGACACTCATCATTAGTCATCGTCAATTGATAGTAGTTGTTAGTGATAAGTGAAACTCACAAAAAAATTTATTTTATATTTTTATATTAGATAATAAATAATATAAATATAAAATATTTGTGATTTGAATTTTTTTTATAATTTTATAAATTAAAAGAAAATTAATATTTTTATAGTATATTATAAACACTAAAAAATATATAATTTAAAAAATATTTTTCTCAAATAAATTATTTTCATAAAACAAACTGAGTGTCTGAAAATTTATAGTTTCTGATCAATTGTCCATTATGCATTTGCTCATATAGGTGTGGTAGTTTCTTGTTTTATCCAAATCTATTTGAAAAATTGATTTATAAGAAATCTGAAATAACTCGAACATTTTTAAATTGAATATGATCCAACTCGTAGATCACTTTGAATAGATGTAATCCTAACTCGAATTGTAGATCGATTAGAATGATTGATTTAAATTATTAACTTTATTTAAAAATAAAAAATATTCAAATAAAAATATCTTATTTATTTTAAAATCAAAATTATGAATGACCCGACCTGAAATCTAAAAAATAATATAAATTTTATTTTGTATCTTAATCTAATCTACTAAAAAAAATGAGATTTGAAATTGATCTAACTCGACTTGTTTGCAACCTCTTCAATTCGACCTAAAATTAAAAAAAAATCTGAAATTATTCTATCTAAAATTAAATCAATCTAAATCTAATCGACCTGAAAACTAATTTAAATTAATTTAATTTTGATTTGATATGCATATCAATTTGATTGATCATATTTAAACTATTTAAAATTAAAAGTTCTTTAAAAATTAAAATAATATTTTTATTTTAAAAAATTAAAATTAAAAATAATATATTTTGATCTGAAATCAAAAAAAAAAAAAACTCTAACTCATAATCTGAAATAACTTAGGCTGATCTATAACTCAAAATGGCAAATTTCGAGGTCCATCTGATCCTTTGGCCACATCTACTCAAAGATGGTCACGCCCAAGAGATTGACAGTTCATGCCACAACACTTTCCAACTAAATCGAAATCCTCCTCTGTATAACAAATCCAAGCCAAAGCTACTCTACCCAACAACATCACTATAAGAAAATCCAAAGACTTTTATGTCATTGCTTCTTGCATAGAAAGACTAGCTACTAACATTAGCTATTCTACTTACATCAATTAGCTATCTAACTCTAGGTCGTCAAAGATGGAGGAGCCACGAGAAAGAGCAGAAACAATAGAAGTTGATCAACAGAAATGGGTTTATGATTCTTCTGTGGATCATAAGGGAAGGGTTCCTCTCCGAGCTCGCACTGGTGTCTGGAAAGCACCTCTCTTTCTCATCAGTAAGAAACAAAAACTAAGGATCATATATATGATCATCATTGCCTTCTTAAATATCATATCTATAGTACTAAACAGCTACTCAAAAAATATAAGAGACTTAATGAGGTTATGTAATGCATTAAATTTTCAATATTCAATAAAAAAGTATAATCTTTGCTTTTTTTTTTTTATTATTGATTTAGTTTTAAATAAGATTCGAACTTGAAATCTAATAGTTCTAAAGATAGCTCCACTAACTCTTAAAAACAAATAAATGTCGTCTGTTAGAAGGCTCAACTCATTTGCTTAATTTGTGAAGGCCTTCATTCTTACATTGTTGAAATGATTTCCAACTAGCCCTCCAATTTGTTCTTTTTTGTGCAAAGGGCAAACCATCAGACCTTATTTTTTTGTGTGAACGACACTTGGTAACCTCCTCCTATTTATGATGACTTCTTGTCGCTTGGCAGCAAAGATTACGTTGAGTGGGGTCCTTTACGTTTGGTTTTATGTATATAGACGTAAAGAAGTGCAAATATTCATCCTTCTTTGGCACATGCACAACTCTTTGTGACCTCGCTATGTGTTTAATAACTCGTGTGCGTTTTATGGTAGCAATTGAATTCAGTGAGAGACTGAGTTTCTTTGGAATAGCAACTAGCTTGATCATTTACCTCACAAAAGTGATTCATCAAGACCTGAAGACAGCTGCCAAGACTGTAAACTACTGGACTGGTGTGACTGCTTTGATGCCTCTGTTTGGAGGATTTGTTGCTGATGCTTACTTGGGCCGATTCTCTACTGTTTTGGTTGCATCTATAATTTATCTTCTGGTGATCATCTCATCTTCTATGTCCATTTCTTTTATTTATATTGAATCTCACAATTTCATCTGTCTTGTAGCACCGGATTAAATCTTGGATGAATGAATACTACGATAACGTTTGCATTAATCTTGATAAAGGTGAAAGTTGGCAGCAGAAATTTTGAATTCAAAAAAGCATCAAATAGTTTTTAGTATGCATTGCAAGCAAAAAAAAAACGTTAAATAGTAAAATTGAAATTTTATTGCAAATTTATAATTGTAATGAAAACTTCTAAAATATGTGATTATATACCTTTTATATATTAAATGCAATTGTACCCATTAATTAAAATTACATTGAAAAGTAATATTTTCTTGCTATTCTAGATAAAAATTAGTTTTTAAATTTTTTTTGAAAAAAAAAGTTGATTAACGAGATAGGAGATAAGAAAAATAAGGTTATTTTTTTAGAGAAATTTTTAGGTAAACTCAGCTAGCCAACTAGAACTATGAACTTTTCATTATATATTTGACATGTGTGACATTATTTTTTAAAATTTATTAAATTAGATATACGCAATCATGTGCAAAATATGTGCACTAATTAATTATAGATAACTACGATTAGATAGTTTGTATTTAATATATCTTAGTTGACAATTTGGGTTCACCTAAAAATTTCTCTATTTTTTTACAATAATACTTTAAAAACCTAGTATTTTCTTTCAATTTTAACTAGTGAGTACAATTACAACAAATCTCTAAATTTTTTAATATAGTTACATATTTTATAAAGTTTGAACATAATTATAAATTTGCAATAAAGTATGAGTTTATTTAAACATTAGTTTAAAAAATATATTTTTTGGTGTCTAGAATGATTAAAAATTTGTTTAAAATTAACAACAATTAATAATTAAATAATATTCAAACAAATAAACTTGTTAGTCAGTAATATTATATATATATACAAAAGTAAGGCTCTGCCTAATACCCATTGGTGTATTCGTTTGCCGCTGCCAGATTTCTTCTTTGAAAAACTCCCTCACGATGGCCACAGACCCTAAATTTATATGTATAAATTTTCAGGTAGCAATTCGTTTGCCTCTGCCAGATTTCTTCTTTGAAAAACTCCCTCACAATGGCCACAGACCCTAAATTTATATGTATAAATTTTCAGGTAGCAATTCCATGGATTCCTTCTCTCTCTCTCTCTCTCTCTCTCTCCCTCCGGGTTTGTGTGTCTATATATATATATATAGAAACTGATTATCAGGCAGCATTACTTTTGCTCAATACTGCTGATATACGAGCACATCCTTATGCTGCATTGATTAAGGACTGTCGTTTTCTTATTCAGAGAAATTGATTAACGACTGCATTGATTAAGTCAATCTTGATGCCTTAGTCGCAGTAGCGGAAATGCTATGTTCCCTAACTTTACTTTTCTAATTTTCTGTCTTCGGATGTTGTACGAGTGGGTTTTGAGAGAGGTCTGATATCTCTTGATATATATATATATAGGGGTAAAAACATAGGTAACTTATATCAATAGTTATTAGATTTTAATATAAATTATTTTTAATTTTAATTAAATGTGATTCAATTTTTTATTCTTAATGCCCAAAATAATAATGTTGAGTATTATTTATGACTTTTTTTATTCTAAATTAGTATAAACTGATAATATTAAAATTATTTTAATTAATCAAATTGCTAGTGTTAACATACTTTTGAAGAGGTGTAATTTTTTAGATTTAAGTATGATTTAAGATAAAGAAAATAAATAAGTGAAAGTATTATGTGATCCAAAATATGTGTAATCAAATTAAAAGGATCGAAAAAGGTATTTGTGTTATCAATCTACTCATCTACAAGCTGAAAATTTGATGTCGATGATACTTAATTACAAAAGTTTTGTACTACAATAATAAAAACTAACTACAACAAAATTGGAGTCAAATTTCGCTCACTATTACTATAAATTACTCGCTATATATTAAGGAAAATAGGACTTCAATTATTTTTAAAAAATATGAATATATATATATATATATATATATAAAATTCGGCGTGCTTAAAATATTAATTTAAAAATTAATATTAATCTCTCTTTTTTATTAAATTTTTATTTAGATGTATATATATCACTTTGATTATAAAATATCTTAATTAAATAAGTTCAAGTTATATTTTTGAACTTAAAAAATTAATTTTGATAGACATACAAGTTAAAATCAAATTAAAATAATAACTCATAAATTTTAAGCACTTTGAATTTTTCTAATATATATACACACACGAAGCGCAAAAACAATCCAATTTTTTCAATATATCTTGTGATTCAATATTTTATTCATATCTACTTCTTTTATAATACATTAATTATTTCTATCAAAAATTAATTCTAAGAGTTTATTTCGTGCCTCATGTTGATTGCCGAAACAGGGTTTGATTCTTCTGACAATGTCCCAATATGTTCCAGCGTTAACGGCTTGTGATGAGGCAGGATATAACAATACCAGGAAGATTCATGAAGGGGTCTTCTTTCTTTCCATTTATCTGATTTCTATAGGAACTGGAGGACATAAACCTTCCTTAGAGAGCTTTGCAGCTGATCAATTCGATGATGACCACAGTGAAGAAAGAAAGGAAAAGATGTCATTTTTTAACTGGTGGAATTTCGGCCTATGCTGTGGACTCCTCCTTAGTGTGACAGGAATTGTTTACATTCAAGACCATGTGAGCTGGGGTGCTGGAGATATTACAGTCACAGTGGTTATGGCTTTATCACTTGCTATTTTCATTATTGGAAGGCCATTTTACCGATATCGGTCTCCATCAGGTAGCCCCTTCACGCTAATATTGCAAGTTCTTGTTGCTGCTATAAGGAAAAGAAACCTGCCATATCCCTCCAATCCTGCTGAGTTGTATCAAGTCTCCAAGTCACAAATGGTCCAAGGGAGGCTTCTTTGCCATTCCAAGAAGCACAAGTAAGCCAGGCAAACCCTCTTTCTTATTGTATTATGCATAAGTGGCATTACAAGTTAACATTAGATGTATATATCCTTACTGAAATTCAAATTTCTTGACAAAGCTGCTATTTTGGAAGACAAAGAAAATAATGCTGAGAAGCCAATTAGTCCATGGAGACTTGCAAGCATAACCAAGGTTGCGGAACTGAAGCTCATCCTCAACATGATCCCAATCTGGCTAACGACACTACCATTTGTTATTTGTACAACACAAGCCTCCACATTCTTTATCAAGCAAACCACCACCTTGAACCGAAAGGTTGGTAATAGTTTTGAGATTCCCCCTGCCTCCACTAACGCACTTGTTGCCATTGGAATGATAATATCTGTCACCATTTACGAGATGATTCTAGTACCAACATTAAGAAAGGTGACAGGACATGAACGAGGCATCAGCATCCTTCAAAGGATCGGCATTGGTATCTTTTTCTCAATTGGGATTATGGTAGTCTCAGCCTTAGTAGAGAGAAAAAGATTAAGTGCTGTGGAGAAGGATCCACTGGACTTGCCTATATCAATGAGTGTGTTCTGGTTGGCTCCACAGTTTCTCATGGTAGGCATAACAGATGGGTTTGCACTAGTGGGGTTGCAAGAGTACTTTTATGACCAAGCTCCTGATTCCATGAGGAGTTTAGGCATTGCCTTCTACCTTAGTGTGATTGGAGCCGCAAACATTGTGAGTAGTCTCTTGATAACAATTGTGGATCATGTTACAAAGAAAAATGGGAAGAGTTGGTTTGCATGGATTTGAATAGTAGCCGCTTAGACAATTTTTACTGGCTTTTAAGCAGGCATAACTACAGCCAATCTGTTCGTCTATGTGATCTTGGCTCAACGATATTCCTACAAGACTCTGCAGAAAAATGTGTCTGCAGAAAAATGTGGTTAAGGATAATTGTCCCGGAGATAATAACCCAGATGATTCGATGGCTTGAAATGCAACCCTAAAGGATCATGTTACTTAGAATTTAACAAATAATTATGCCAACTTTTTTTCTTTTTGAAAATAGTTATGTCAACTTATATTAAAAAATATATATATATGTGGAGGTCAATATAAAAACAGTAATAAAAAGAGTTCAAATTAACAATACAGTATTTTAATTCTGTAAAAGGGGAAAAAAAAAATACACTTGGAAGATTATAGTTTCATTGATTAAGGAGTTATTTTGGTTTCCCATCCTATAATATTATCTTCTAATTAGAGATGGCAAACAAGTATAATATTAATCCTATAATATTTGTCTCATTATATATTGAATGTTATAAACTGTATCGAATATAAATATATAACACAGGAGCATCCAAACTTTTTAAATCAGATTTGATTTTTATTAAAATATTTTATTTACGAGATTTTACTGAATTTTCTATTTTGAATTTTTCTTTATAGGAAGATTAAAAAATATGTTGTATGATATTTTACATAAGAAGATTTTTATTTATCTTCATGTTTAGACTTTCTATATAGAAAAGAAGAAAATAATATATAGGTAGTATATTATCGTTTAAGAAGTTTTATAATATTTGGTAATATTCTTATTTTCCTAGTTATAAATTGAGCTTATAATACAATTATTATGCAATAGTTCAGAGAGTTTTATTTTTTTTTTTAAATTTTTGTGATCAGTAAAATTCCTTAAAAAATATCTTCATTTCCCTTTCAAATTTTTGAATTTTTTTAAGTTAATCAATTAATTTTTTTATGCCCATAATCCTGGAATTCGTATGCGAATCAATAGAATTATAGAATATTGCATTTTTAGTTTTCTACGTGTTTCTTTCTCATAGAGATTCTATTATATCAGTTTAGAACTAGAGTTATATTTGTTTTTGGATAATCATATTGTCAAGATGAAAGTGGGTCACTAACATGTCTATAGACTAAGTTCATGAATGTGATCATGTGATATAATTAAAGTAATATTATTTTAATTTAAATTTGGAGTATAAAAAACAAATTTCAAATATTAATTAGGATATGTTTGCTATATATGATGATTATCCAAAAGAAAGTGCAAATCAAGATCATAATTTTAAAGATCCTTTCACCAACATTTTTTTACCATTTATTTCTTAGTTCATCAAAAAAATGTTAATGGCTGAGTTTATTAAAAATCATTGAGCTGAAAGTATGCATACTGTAAATGAATGTTGAGGAAATTAAAATGTTTAAAGAATATTTTCAAGCAAATATATATATATAGTTCTTTTTTAACTAGGAGAGAGTGATGCAAGATATCTAAATTTTTTAGATTAAATTTGATTTTTATTAAAGTTTTTTAATCTAGAAAATTTTTATGTAATTTGTTATTTTGAATTTTTCT
The DNA here is from genome assembly GCA_949677035.1 of Omphalea diandra. Lineage (NCBI taxonomy): Eukaryota > Viridiplantae > Streptophyta > Magnoliopsida > Malpighiales > Euphorbiaceae > Omphalea > Omphalea diandra. Next base: position 6,565 of record CATIWR010530829.1, on the reverse strand, counting down.
TTATAGGAAGATTAAAAAATATTATAGAATATTTTATACGGAAGATTTTTATTTATCTTTTTATTTATATTTTTCTATTAAAAATAAAAAATGACATCTAAGTAATATATTACTATGCAAGAAAATTTGCAATATTAGATAATATTCTTACTTTCCTAGATAGATATAGGTTTAGCTAATAAATATAAATATTATGTTTCAGGGAATTTTGAGTTTTTTTTTTTTTTTTCGATTGATAAAATTCCTAGAGAAAGGATATCTTCATTTCTTTTATAAATTTTCAATATTTTTATGAATCAATGAAATTTTTATGCTTACAACCTTGATTTTTTTGTGTAAATTAACAGGTTTATAGAAAGTTGTATTTCTAGTTTTTTTTCACTTGCTTTCCTTATAGAGCTTTCAGAATCAGATAGTATAGAGAAACTCTTTCAAAATAAATATTTTAATACTTCCAAAATTTTATAAAAATCATATATAATAATATACATAGTAAAGATACTTATAAAAAAAATTGAAATCAAATTAATATCATTTACAATTTCAAATTATAACTACTCATGTACTTGATAGCCTCCACATGATAACATACTAAATAACATATTAAACAAACTTTAAACCAATATATCAAGTTTTTCAAAAACTATAGAAAAATTATATGACATAATAGATAAGTTGATACGCTTCATATAAAAGTTGAGATCAAAATAATACTATTTACTTCTTTAAATTAACTATTTAGGAAAATTGTATTGCACAGTATAACACCAAATATCTTTTAAAACTTAATATTCTTGTTTAAATTAAAGGTAAATTATAAATTTGGTGTACGAATTTTTTAATTTTTTCTATTTGGTTGTCTAGATATTTTTTTAGTTCAATCAAGTGTCTAAATTAGTAAAATTATTTTTAATATAGTATTTTTCTTCAATTTAAACAATCAGTGGTTATCACGCAAAAATTCATCTAACCTGATATTATGTTTTGTATATTATTTCAACTAATTATATACAGGTATATAATTTTTTCACTGCAAATACAAATTTTGTTCATTTTTTCTTTATATATATATATATTTGAACAAATTTTATTTTTATCACTATAAAATTTATTCAAATATATATAAAAAGTAAAAAAATAAATAAATAAATTCTGTAATTAAAGTGAAAAAATTATGTATCCAAAATTTAAATAAATAGTTAGTTAGAATAATATGTATAATATGATACTAGATCATATAGACGTGACAAAGTTGCAAATTTTATCCGTTCAGATCGTAGAAAACACTACATTAAAATAATTTTATTAGTTTAGATACTTGATGAAACAAAAAAAAAATTATCTGAACATCAAAATAGAAAAAATAAAAAAAAATTCAGACATCAAATTTATAATTTATCCTTAAATTACAGAGTTTATGAAAAGTTATGTTTTTAGCTTCTCGCTTGTTTTTTTCTTGTAGAGTTTCTACAACTAGACAGTGTGCAAAAACTCTATCAAAATAAATATTTTATTACTCAAAAACTTTGATATATATATATATATATATATATATATATATATATATATAAAATAAAGATACTTATAAAAAAGTTAAAATCAAATTAGTGGCATTTACTATTTTAAATTATAACTATTTATAGAATGTCATGTTTAATAACCTCCACATGATAACATATTAAATAGACTCTAAATTAATATATCAAGCTTTTTAAAAATTTCAAAATTATATATCATATTAAATATATTAAGATACTCCATATAAAATTTGAGATCAAAATAATACTATTTATAATTTTAAATTAATTATTTGTGAAAACTGTACTGCATAATGTAACACCAAACAAATAATGAAAAATAGTCATGTAAGAATATTTTTCAATGTTAAATTGATATAAAATTTTAATTCATAAAATGAGATAATCAGATTTTCAGTATATAAAAAGTTCAATAGTTAATAATATATATAGTTTCATATGTAAAATTTTCATGTTAATATTAAAAATCTATAATTTTAAAAATAATTATATCATCAAATATATTTATAAATCACTACTATATATCAAATTTATATATCTTAAATTATTATCCATCTATCAATTATACTATAGATAAGTATTTCTAATTTAATTTGAGTAAAACTCTAATTGAAACTAATCAAATTAATTGATTCTCTTAATTTTAATTAATCAAAATTAAATTAAAATACTCGAAAGTAATATTTAATATTTTTATTATGAAATAAATTGATATACTTCTAAGAAAATCCTAATAAATTAATGAAAACAACTTTTTTTAAAAATAATATATAACCCACAACTCTCTCTCTCTCTCTCTCTCTCTCTCTCTCTCTCTCTCTCTCTCTCTCTCTCTCTATATATATATATATATATATATATATATATATATCATATTACTCTTTAGTCTTTATTATTTTACTTAGCTTTCAATTAATTCAATATTCAAATTAAATAATATTTTGACTTATAAAATTAATTAGCTAATCAATCATAAAATTTTAAATCAAATTAATTATTTTCTTTAATAAATAGTTAAAATAAATAGTTTATTAATATTAATTACTTAATAAAAATTATCCTCTGTGGTGAAATTACTAAAATACTCTCAAAGTAATTATATATCAATACTATACTCAAAATGACCATAATAATTTTTAAATATTATTTATCATATCTAAAATCTTAAATTATACTTTTACCTAAAATATAAGTTGAAAAATTAAAATAATATTGATAAAGTTTAAATTACTAAAATTACTCTTATAAAAATATGATGGTATTACAAGGTGAGGGAGTTAAATATTATTAGAAAGGATATTCAATTATTGATATTTCATATGGTTTGTTTCTCATCCTTTTCATTATAAATAGTAAGAGTTAATTATAAAGTTTAAAGTAATTATAAAATATTTAATATTTTACATTTATCATTAACTCAATTATGATAATTTAATTAATTTTTAAAATTAAATGAAATGTATATTAGAAAATAAATAGTTAGTTTAATTTATATATAATAAATATAAAAAGTATTTTGGTCAATTTGAAATTACCCATTAATAAAATTTTATGAATATTATTTTAATTTTCAAAGTAATTTTATTTATCTAAAATTAATATTTGTAAAATGAGAGTTGGCTAACTTTATAAAATTAATAATTTCATTTTAATTTAATAATTTTAAAATTCTATAAAATTTTTATTTTATTTTATTATATATATATGTATTATAAATATATATATTTCACGAAAGCGCAAACATACAACTAGTCTTAACAGAATACGAGTTCTTCCATATTTATTATCTAGAAAAGAGATATATATAAATATGAAATTTTGTTGGGAGAGAAAATTTGAATCACAAATAAATATAAAAAAGTTTCGAGGGAGGGAAAAACATAAAAGAGCAAACTAAGAACTGTAGGGACCATATGAATGAACCAAATATCAATAATTCACTTTGTTTGGAGTCCTTGAAGAGACAAAAGAAACACGAAAAAGACTCATAAAGGGCCCCTAAAGGAATCTTTAGGGTTAAAGCAACAGCATTTGATGCCCGACTTTTAAGTCTTGATTATTCAGTATCCAAATTCTCCAATGTACATTAGTGTGCAACACCCTTTTTATTATTATTATTATTATTATTGTTTAATGTTAATATAGAATTTCTAGTACTTTCCTATATGTTGATTATTGATGCCACTGTCTTAATCACCCCGCATTTATACTTAAATTACACATATTTGCACTCGAAAGAGAACATCTTTTTTTTTATGTTGGAAAAGAAAATTTCGGTACCTTATCATTATATTAAGACATGAAGACACTGATTCTCGAAAAACAATATCTTAATAAGTATATTTGTTGAAAAGGAAAACGAATAAAACACACAGAAATACGCACTTGAATTGAATAGACAATTACCCGCTGAATTAATAAAAAAGAACAGACAATTTCAATTAAGAATTTGATGATGTGTTTGGTATCACTTTACATTTTCTTTCTGTATTTTAATATTTCAAATAAAGTTCTTTTAAAATATAACACTCATTGATACCAATCCAAATCAATTGACATATAAATTTCTATGAAAATAACACCAATTGACCACCTTATAATTACTGTATCATTTTTTAAAAAATGCAATTTTAAATTGAACTACTATATATATATATATACACACACACACGCACGCGGTTACGACACCAAATGCACCCAACGCGCCACGCTTGGCACGCCTTGATTAACCGCAAACACCATGTAGTAACCAGGCGGAGCAACAGCCCCATTAGGCGGTGCAGAACATCCAATCTTATACCGGCCGCCAGCATCTGACGTGGAGGGCGTCACGGTCAATTTTACTAATCTTTGTCCTTGTGAAAATGAATGCGTTGCAAACGGCGCACTTCCAAAATTAACTTCTACAATCCCCACAATAGGCAACGCAACCGATATCAATACATTGAAATCCTCTCCATAGCGTAATGTATCAGGAATTTCTTCAATAACAGGGCGAAGATTTGCCCGGTCCGGCGACAAGTATTCCGGCGAAAACGCTTCTATTCGTAATTCGGTAGGAAATTCTGCTTTGAATTTATAGAAAAAATGCGGGTTACTTCCGGCCAGTAGTACCCGCCCATCTGGTAACAGGTTAGCTGTAGAGTGGTATAGTCTGGGTACGGTTCCCGGGTTTAACGTCATGAACCGTAACCCAACAGGTTGTTCGGGTCTGTACAAAAGCGGGTATAAGCATGGGTTTGATGCCATCTCGAACCCTTGGGTGCCAGCTTGAGCTCCATTGATGATGAGCACTTCTCCAGTCGGAAGCATAACCATATCGCCCATTATCCGACCAAATGGCATATTCTCGGTTTCCCAAACAGGGTCGGCTGATGTGGCGACAATGCGTCCGCAACTACCATGCGCAGGAGTGTCTGTGCTCCTCTCTATAAAAGCCCCAAACGGGGCTCCGCCGCAAATAACAATCACGGCCGTTGAATAATCACCTTGGAGTGCCAGCATGGCTGATGATCCGGCTGATGGGTAATTCCTTGGGCCCCCATCCAACGGTGGATATTCTTTGATCACTTTGTTAGCCTCGTGGTCATACAAGACGGCCTTGTTGTTGGCGAAGATGAAAAGGTAGCCGTTGGGGAGGAGATGGACGTAAGGATATAAATTATCCATCTGACGATCCTCCACGTCAGCAAGAAACGAGAACGAAACGGCGCCGGTTTTTCTTGGGGGATAATACTCCACCGTATTTGCTCCTCTTCCACCAACGATGATAACGGAACCGTCAGGTAATATCTGGTTAGTGGCATACCATCTGCCGTCACTCAGCTTCACATCATCAAGCTCGACCCAATCACACAGCCGGTCCGGTTCACACGGTTGGAACTGTCGAATCTTCTTGAACCCATCCAAGTCACCACCGGTCTGCAAAAGCGTACCATCCGGGAGAAACTGGCCGGACGAGCACCAAGTGTCGGTGAGGATCATTAAGGGTCGGATTTGTTTGGTTTGAGGATCGAAGAGGACGGAATGGGCGTAGCAGTCGCGCTTGAGAATGGCGTCGTTTGGGTCGTAGCGGCAGTGGCCTTTGGGCAGCATTTTTTGAGATGGGCCAATGTTAGTCCGGTCGAGGAGGACAACGGTGTTGAAGCGTGTAACTGCGGTGTGCATGGAGGCAATTCCAGCATTAGGGACCAGCAGCTCCCATGTGCCTGGCAGCTGAGCACAAGCCTGAATGATCAAAGTGGATAGTAAAAAAGGAAGCTGCAGCCATTGAAAAGAAAGAATATTACTATCCATCTGATAAGAAAAAGGAAAAAGAAGAATAAGAAAATGTGAAGCTCAGAAGGTTTTGAAGTGGAATAAGTAACTGAGGTGGACTGGACCGTGGAGGAGTGAGAAATTAGAACGATGAGGAAGAATATGCGTTATACGCATTGAAGCGGCGCGTGCGTGTGGTTTAGAAGGCTAAATTTTCAAAGGTTGGCCCAAAGGTTTAACGAATGTCGGCTGTAGGAGACGTTAAGATGACACGTGTGCACGTAAAAATGAAGGTGTTTGTCGTTTACTATTAACTCATGTGCAACATGGAATGCGTAAGAGGGAAGATAGAACGTGGGACCGACACGTGCTTTCCATGCCTATTTATTTGGGCAATTATTATCCACCCACTACTCCATTTTGCTTTTTATTAAACTACAGCTATTGTGGTTGCAACGGATTATTGAAATCTAGATAATCTAGTTTTTTACGTGAACATAGGATGAAGTTAAATATTTAATATTTATTGTTCAAATGTTATTAACTTTAAAAGCAAAATAAAAAAATTAGCTTCGTTGGTTTTTCAGGATATTAAGTGCTTAAGGGCTCATTATAATTTTTCATAAGGCTCTATTTACAGCTATTTAGCGATAAAAAGTAAAATTTTAGTGATAAAAAGTAAAAATTTTAGTGACAGAAATATATGTTGCCAAAAATTTAGGCCTTTTATCTCTTATTTTATTCTCTTTTTCTTGGTTGTTCTTTTTTTT
>CATIWR010530714.1:0-79378 GCA_949677035.1 Omphalea diandra | reverse complement strand
GTGGACGCATGTGGACTCAGGACACAAATACACCTTCCTCTTCACTTCTTTTGTAGTCTTCTGCTTTAGCTTCCAAGGCAGGTTGTGTCCTCTTCTGTGGAGCTGTAGGTTTTGCTCCCTTTGGAACCCTTTGTTGCATACCTCACATATGAACCTGTTTGTTGCCATTAGGGTCTTGGGAGATAGTGCTATCACCTCTGCGTCTGGATCTGTTATGGAAAATGCCAAACAAGAAATTATTAGAAAATCAACAAAAATAAAATAAAATTAGACACACATATATACAGACATACAACCACGTCAATTCCAGTAAAAAACTTGAGTTTCTTGAATACGATTTTTAAGGAGTTTATATAAAAACCAAATTGGAAGAAAATCAATGAAGAGGGTTTGTTGAAAATTGATACAAAAAAAAAATGTTTTTTTCCCCTTATGTTGGATAGATCTTATTTTATATATAGATAAAATTGTTGATACTTGCTTGGTGTTCCAGGTTGGTTTCTTTTTTTCTTCTGGGGCAGTGGAGCTGGGGCTGGAGCTGAAGTTGGTGTCGAGGAATGCTGTTGTTTCATCTGGTTTTGATGATCTTCATCCCTAATTCCAAAGAAGGGCACTGATGAAGAAGAAGCAGCCATATCTTTTTAATCTCGTTCTTGAGGTTCTTCTTCTTCTTTCTTGTGCTCTTATAATTACTTCTTCAATTCCTTCTCCTCCTATTGGAAAAAAAAAAGGCAATTTATAACAATCTAGAAAAGCCACAGAGCCCCACATGCAAATTTAAGTTCCTTCTTTAAATCTTCAACTTAAAAGGCCAACATAACACTCAATTCAAGCCTTTTTAATACGGATTCAATGAGAACCGTGAAAAGGAAAAGCATATATAAAGAAGATAAAAATCAAGAAGCTAAAAGAAGAAGAAGAAGAAGAAGAAAGAAATAGCAGACACCCCATGAGGCATATTAGATTCCTCTTCTTTAGTGTTCCCCTTCGTTTTAAATGCTAGATTTTGAACAAGTGAGGTTACTATGCCTCTCCTTTTGATTTGGTGTCATGCATATAAGCTCACACATATACATATAACTTAGAAACCATTTTAATTAATTTCTTCCCTTATTTATTTTATTTTCCCTTTTTTTTTCACAGTTCTTTTTCTCCTGATTTTGCTCTATATATTTTGCCTTTCCTGTCTTAAATGATAAATATTTTGCAAAAAAGAAAGCTTCATCATATTTTCATATATGTGAGAGAGAAAGAGAGAAAGGTAAGGCCTCCAAGTCGGTGGACCCAATCCATAGGGCACATAACGACATGGGTATGGTTCGTGAGGGTGGCATGAACAGCTGCATCTTCTCTCTCATTTCGTATCTTCTCTTATTCACTTCCAGACAAACTTCCCTTCATCACTGCCTCTCACCTGTGGACCTCCACTGTAAATTATTTAAACTGAACTTGTTTTTCAAAACTTATGTGATTGTAACCCCTAAAACATATATATATAATTTATCATATAAGATATTGTTATGATTAATATATTTTTAAAATATTTAAATAATTTTATTAATATGTGTAATTTTTTATTATTTTAGATAATTTTTATTTTCAATAGAATTATTAAAAATAATTAATAAATTAAGCGTATAATTTAAAATTTTACACAATGATCTCATTATGAGCTAAAATCCACTTTCTAAACCCTAATGTTCATATGAGATATATTCACACAATAATGTACCAAATGAACAAATTCGACTTTATTTATAATAATATTGATGTTGTTAAAGCTGTTCCAAATTAATTTATAAAACTAGAATTTAAATTATTGAAAATGATACAGTTTAATTCTAAATTGAAAAATAACAAGTAAAATAAGATTTCTATAATTAGGTACACATTCAAGGGAACAAACGGGGGGCCTGGTTCCTCATTTGGTCTCTATAATTTAATTTCTACTCAATTTTGGCTCTTTCATTACACTTTGTTCTCCTACATTTTAATTTCTATTTTACCTTAACCAGTAAAAAACTTTCACACAAATTTAGCTAAAGCTAATTTTAATGTAAAATCTATAAAACAAAGAGAGATCAATTGTTGATTGCAAAATTAATAGGCAGTGGCATCACACGTTTAGAAGTTCAATTGGAGAGTCTCACTTGACCCTTAACTGACCATGACATATATATTAAATTTATTTGGATTGGAAATCATAACTATTATAATTTTATAAACAAATTAATATCACTAAAAATATAATTTATTGGTACTTCATTCCTTTCTTCTATCATATTGAATATATAATATTCAATCTCGAATTCTAATGAAGAATATACCCACGGGCGAATATCAGTCGTGTTAGCAAACAATAATTTGAGATTTTGGGTACTTGAGGCGTTTATATAGTACAATGGTTCACTGACATTATACAGGCAGAGGGCAAAGATGGGTCAGCAACACCCTTTACTGTGCTCGGCTATCTGGTTGGTTCTGTTACATACAAAACTGGGCCTAGCAGTCACATCAAGAGGTATCATGTGCATGCACACGGTATCTTAAGAGGGTATTTGAGACATTTTATAAAACGTTGGAAAATCACAATCAAAACCTATGCAAGACCTAAACCAACCACTAAGGATAAACAACTCCACACTAAATTTTAGGATTATATATATATATATATATATATATATATATATATATATATATATTACTTGTGGGTTCATTTCTACAAAGTGACAAGTAAAACTTGACCATAGATTTAATGGAGAAAAATAGTGTCAAAATAAATTTTTTAAAAAAAGCATACTATTACTATATATGAAGTGAATTATAGGACTCTGATAGCCAAGAAGATGATGATATAATAAAGTGAAATGTGTGCTTTATGTGGGATTTCAACCCATATATATGATTAGGACAGTTTCATCCTACTTTTAATTTCCACATTTTGACAGTTTTTATTCCTTGAGCCAGCTAATTTTTTTTCCTCCGAGAAGAAGGTATGCTTATTACCATCATACTCGTCATTCTCCTATAATAGTGACAGCTTAACCATAGCCATGCACTTCACTGTCATTGATAATGCTGATATTTTGCTGAGGCTGTAATTATATATATATATATATATATATATATATATATATATATATATATATATATGAATTAAGAATGATATTATAATTCGAATTTCACAATTATAAAAAATTTTCAATACCATATGTGCAAGTAATGCATTAATCAAAAACATATTGTCAATATATATATATATATATATATCTAATTTCAACTTCAATCAAGACATTCTACTTTTTAGTAGAGACAAAAAAAAATTTATTTGATTAAAGGACAAATATTTATTGTCACTGTTTTCTTTGCTATGACTTAAAATACTAACAGCTAGCCAGTAAATATATATAAAATGAAAACACAGCCTTAAATTAAGAAAACAAAAACAAAAGTGCGTGCTTCAAAACAGAGCCATATTTATATATTGAAAATATATGACAAATATGCTGTGGTTGGACCAAAAAGATGTCATATAAAGAAATGTCAATAAGTAAATTAATCTCTTTCATGCATCTCCTAAAGTCTTACATGTAAGTTACATGGCAGGAAATGTAACTTACGAGACAGGTAATGCCATCATTACTCTTTGATATGGAAGGCTAGCTTGCTCATAATTAACCATGCATGCTCCTATATCAATTACCACACGGGTTGAATACATGGACCCACTAGTTATATGTCACATACATTATAACTATGAGAAGTAAAGTGGATATTGAGACCTATTGAAGATGTTCAAAGAAAATAATAATTCAAATGAAATGCTTATATTATATAAAAAAATATTAGCAGTTTATCTATGAAAATTTCATAGAGAATCTATCGGTAATCTATTGGAGGATTAATGCCACTTTGATCCATAGGTATTCTATAGGCAATAAGCTATAGGTAAATTCCATAGCTATTTAGTTATTTTCTTGTAGCGTTATAATTAAAAATAGTTAAGACTTATTATGATTCTGAAGTGTAATTATATATAAAATTTGGACAAAATTATAATATTGAATGTTAATAATTCGTTATTCATATCGAACAATCATTATTAATTATAATATAGTAATTTAAAGTCTATAAAATATAATTTAACATTAAATTTTTATATCAACTATTATTTGATTTGTTTCATCTAAAATATTAATAAATATAATTTAATATATAGAAGAGGTTCTCATGACATTTAAAATATAGCTCAAAATATTACTTTTCTGTTAAATTATTTTTATTATTTTAAAAATTAAAATCTTATTATATTTCACGTCATGTTCAATATTTATACATTCTACATTTAATTTGAATTGTAAAATTATATAACTAACAAAAAAGTATACATTTGTATTAGTATATATCAATAATATAAAATTTCAATATTAATGTTAAATTTTTATTATTCAACATCATAATAAAAAACATAAAACTGATGTAACAATATGTAAAATCAAATTAGTCCTTGAACTATTTAAAAATGTAATAAAAAAACAAAATCAATATCAATTTTAATTAGAACAACTTTATTTTAATCTTATTTGAGAAAAATTATAGGTAGCAAAACACATGAGCATCAAACTAATAAAAAAAAATAAAAAATTTTCTTATTTTTTATTTATAAAATATCTTAATTTTTTTTTTTCCAAAAAATCTAACTTCATCTCTCTCTCTCTTTGTAATATTCATCATTATAGATACTCACATATCAAGCACAAAATCCATCAACAATCCTCCATCATCTCTCTTTCGCTGTGTCTAACAATCGCGATCCACCCTTGAATGAAATACAGTGTAAACATAATATAGAGGAAAACTTTATGAGCAAATCTTATTCACATCTGAAAATTATGTTTAAATAACACTGATTGAATTTATTTTTATTAAACTTTTTAAAACAATTTAGAGACTAATTTACTCGATGTAATAAAAAGGTTTATTTCATAATTTATAAAACTGTGGTGGGGGACAGACAGTTATCCAAAACGAGCAGGGCATTAAAAATGACAACTCTCTGAAACAGTCTGTTGGTGCCACGGCGACTAACGGGTTCTGCAATCCGCAGTATTTTCCTTTTCAACAGCGGCGGCGTCTTTCTCTTTTACACATACTGCCATTTCCTTCTCCTCTATTTCCCTCTCTACCCTTTAACAAGTCACAGGCTTGGGCTTCAAAGTCAAAATTGGTTTTCTTCTTGGCTGCTATAGTCGCCGCTTTACCTTCTCCAAAAAATATGCATGTGTAGGAATGGAGAAGGGACTATTCCAATGGTGCAGCTACGTCAACTCATTGGGCTTAGGCTGGGCTTCTTAAACAAGGCCTATTCTATCCTACAGTTGTTCTCTTTATGGATAAAGCCGAACTCAATTATTGACGCCAAATACTTTTAGACTTTTTCTTAAATATTTTTTCTGAGTGCGTTATAAGACAGATACTCGATTATTAAATCTTCCGTGCAATGAAGTTTATCGATTCAATATGCCTAATTGGTAAAATAATTAGCCTTAAGTTATAGTAATAATAATAATATTATTATTATTGATCATGTGAACTCCATGTGCCATAAGTCTAAGGACCAATTTTGGAACATTGGCACTAGTCTTTTTCCCTGTTGTCTAAAAGGAAAAAAAAAACTTCAACTATACATTTAAAAAAAAAAAAAACTTTATATAAGTCAATATTACTGAGGATAAGCCAATAGTACAAGTTGGAAGTCTTGATCAAATGGTTTTGCAATTAAGATTCTCTAGATGATAGACTCATTATAAAAATTATGGAATTCGTGAATAGTGGCACCAATTTCTACACCATAGACGCAAGTCGAAAACATCATAACTTTGTCTCATTTGAGTTTTGACAAATGGAAGTGGGTAATACTCAATTGGGAATGCAAATTGATTGGAAACTTCTCAGAAGACTCGAATTAGGTTGTCCAATAAGCATGTATAATGTAGACAAAATCAGAAGGAAAGAAAATTGGTGACAATGAATTTAATTGAAGGGACAGAAGAGAAAAGAATGAGTTATATGCTCACAAGCTAAAAGGAACGTGCAACGACAATGTCTAATTTTTTTTTTTTTTTTATTAATTGTTATTGTGTGTTCTTGGATTTCCACGAGTTTTATATTTGATTTTTCTCATATATCATTATAGAAAACTGAATAAAATTTAAAGAAAAATATAAAACATACTTTATGATTTCACAATTTTGCACAGTAAAATATAAGAAAATTTTCCGTAGCAATATGAAATTTGTGATTAACTAATATTGATATTTATATATCAAATTGATTAATATCATTAATTATCGATGAAGTAGCACTAAAATGTCATCAAACACTAATAAAAGTTTTATTAAAAGTGACGTGGCATTTAAAAAAAATTCAAATGGCCTAAAACATGTAAAATTGTAACTTCCTAAAATATATGTAAATGGTGTTTGATTTTTTTAAAAATTTTTTTCTGTCAAGAAACTAGTGAGAAATTCCTCTACCTTCATTTTGTTTTGTTTTCTCTCTCTTTTAATTTTCAACCAAAACAAAATTCTTCTTCTATTATTGAGAATGACATTTTAAATCTCAATGTATAAGAATTTTGTTTCAATAATTATTTTAAAGCGTCTGCAATTTTTTGATTTTTTTATTTAATAAGTTTGAAAGTAGTTTACATTTTTATTGTATTTAAATATATTTTTTAATAACATTATGAATCCTATAAATGTCTATGGAATTGCAGCATCAATTTCGGAACAAAAAAAATATATTAATATTTGATGATATGTCAGTGCTACATTGTCAATAATTAATGGTGAATCGATTTGATATAGAAATATCAACGGTGGTATTTACTTACAGATTTTATATTATCAGAAAAAATTGTTTATACTATAACAAATAAAATCATAAAAATAAAAGGTAAAATCATAAAATTATAGGATTTTTTAATATTTTCTTAAATTTAAATTGTATGACTGATTGATTTACATCTGCAAAGCGTTACAGGTCTTGGGCCCTATCTACTAAAATGGAGTGAAATTCGGATTTCATTATTTACCCTAATTTGAATAACAAAAATTCCTTTTTAAATTGGGCCGAGTTTGATCATTCAATTGAGCTTAATTTATCAAGCGTAAACCTGAGTTATTCAGGCCTAGTTGAATCCGGTTCAGCCCGCTTCCTGAACTGGTTTTTGAATATAATCTAGTGGCAGTCCTAAAAAAAAAAAAAAACTATCAAATTCCTTCAGGGACTAAGTAAGTTATGTAAAATTGTGAATGTTCTAATAAATAGATTTATATAATATATTTCAAAATATAAATTTATAGAAAATTATAAAACACTATCGATAAAATAAGAATATCAAACAATGACCTTTTATCATTGGATGACTCACCATTATATATGGTAAATTCAGTTTATATTAAAATTTCTCTTAAATTTGACTTATTCATTACACATCTAAATTAATTCTAAAAGAAAAAATAAAATTTTAAAAAATATATAATATATTTAAGAACATGAAGCTGATAAAAAAAGTGCACTAATATTGTTAATAATACCAAAAAATTTTAAAATTTGACTTCTTGTATGAGCAAAAATTTATCAAAAAAAAGTTTTGCCGAATTAGCGAAAGAACATATAAGAATAAGATTTCACTTTTCAAGTTTCAATAAAGATTTTTAACATAATTAGATTAATAAAATCAAATATAAAGAATATGTGGATTATAATTATTTTTCCTTTCTCCTACCGACTTTCTTAACCTAAGAATTTAAACTTTAAATAAGATGAGGTTTATTTCAAATCATTAATAAATTAAGTCATAAAGATACGATATGATAAATCAAAAAGAGAAAAACTTAAATTATAAAATGTCATACCTGTTTAAGCCGATTTGTTTTCCCCCTTCAGATCGATCTATCCAAACTCACTCGATGTGTTTTTTTAAAAAAAAGTCTAATAATTCACATAATTAAAGAAGAAGAAGAAAGATTAGAATTTCCTGTTGGAGCATTCTATTAGAGTCTAAACAACTAAATTTATTTATATAACTATGAAATAAATTTTACCTGCAAATGTTCAGAATTACCAAATTAAGGTTAATTGATAAATCATTTACTAAATTCGTCATATAAATCTTCTCTTGCGTGAAGCATTATAACGTGCGGTGGACCTATACCATATATAAGTTAAAGTTTTAGATGTTATTTACGAGAAGTATTTATCATTTATTAAGTTGTAATATTTTGATATGTAAGCGAGTAGGCATTATACTATTTTGTTAAAAATTACAAAACAATTAGCTAAAAATATTTAAAAAAACATATAGGAAAAGAATTAAAATGCCTAAAAAAGTGTTAAAAAAATTGATCATTTGTATGAATGACAAAATTTTAAAAGGAAACTTAGGTTAAATCAATTTTTAAGAATGATATATTTTTATATATTTATATATTAAATATAATGGAATATCAAAATAAGATAAAATTTTTAACTAATAATTTTATAATATTATAATTTGTGTGATTAATTAAAATTTTATAGGAAAGATTATGAAGACACTTCAAGTTACCATATGGAGGACTTCCCCTTTAAAAACAAATTTTTTAGGGTGTATTTGGTATAAATATTTTTATGAATTCCATTTGTAAATTTATACTTTATATGATTAATTATTCTAAACACTTGATATTTGTCATATTTAACTAAGTTATCTCTCACTTTTCAATATTATACTAAGTCATCCCCCATGATTGCCCCATTACATTAAAAAATCCTTCAGTGTTAAAAAAATGTCATTTTTCTATTAATCAAAGAGAATATGAGCAAAAGTGAGTTTTGTATTTTTTGGGTTAATAACTTTGAACCTTCTAGCGTAATTAAAATCACCAATGAGCATCCATGGTTTTGAAAGTTGAGACTGAATATCTATCAAATCATCCCAAAGAAATTCATGAACCCTTGCCACAAGATTTCCTTAAATAGCTATATAAAAACCACAATCTAATGTCATACTCCAACTAAAATGAACGTATTGGCATGGAGATTCTAACATTAAGACCTTGACTTCGTGATCTTTCCAAAGTGTCCAAATACGACCAGAAAAATCATGAGCAACTTCTTTATAAAAGTATCCAAAAACGACTAGAAAAATCATAAGCATCTTCTTTATAAAAAGAAGAAAAACTCAATTCTTTTATCACCTCATAAGTTTTAGTCTCATTAATATGTCTTGGCTTATGCATGAGAAGTAAGTCTCGAGCCATATGAAGAAATAGCTTACTTTATGCTTCTTGATAGTTTCAAGCAAGTACAACCATAATAAAAAAGTAGATAAAGAAAGAAACCAAAAATAATGCACACAATACATGCTTAAAAGTTGATATAATGACTTAAGCAACATATTTCTCATAGGCAACATCAATATCCAAGGCAAGAGAAGCTTCCTCTCCTTCAGTTAATTCATATTCCTCAATACCCAATAAATTATTACATTTAAAGGGATATCATTGTCTTCCACCATCTTAGACCTTTTGATGTTAGACACTGTACGAAAGCGTTTTAGTCTAAGGTAGGGGGCTTTTGGCATTAAATACCACCTCAGACTTATTACTAAAAGGTCCCTCTCTTTTATTATTTGGTGTAATCTTGCTAAATGACATAACAAGCCCAATCCTAAAAGTTGAAATAACATCCTTAGGTTGTTCCTAAGCCCGAGAATAAGTTTGAGCCAAAATAAATGGATTAGCCAAACTGTTATTAAAGAAAACTAGTTTGGACCCATATTTTTCCTTACTGGACCTACTTGTTCTTTCCACAGTCATAATTTTATATTTTCCTTTTAGGCCACTTATTTTTGGCATTATCCATTCTAGACTTTCCATGAAACTTTTTAGGATTTTCATCAAACTCCACTAATTGCTCTTTAAAAATTGCTTCACCTTTAAAATCACTTTCTTTTAAAGATTCTAAACTATTAAATCTCGATAATCTTGATCCTCCTGTTTGACCTCCCTGTTCTCTAAAGATTTTTTTCACTTATAATCTAACTATTTCCTTTCTTGAATTATGACATTGACACGTAGGAGCAAGCGTCCATAGACCATAATTGGATTGTTTATTTCTACCTCATTTTTTATTGCTTATTCTTATTCTTTTTACTCTATTTTTCTTAAAACTTCCATTACTTTTGACCCATTTTCACCTATTAGTTTCATATAAGGACATAATAATTAATTATACCCTACTCTTCCACATTTGAAATACAATTATGGTAAAACCTTTATATTTTATCATTTTCCAATATCATCAAGTTTAAAATCTAAAACTAAAGGTTTTGAGAGATTAAGTTGATCTACTACTGGGGTAAACCTCTTATGTTTCATCGTCTAAGTGTTTTAATAAACTTTGATGAACTAGCTAACAATATTACCAATAGTTTTCAAAATCCTCTCATGGTAGTATTGGGTGCGCATTCCTGAGAAACAAATCCATGCAATCGTTAATAACAAAGTGGTACTCTTTACTTTAAAAGAAGGCAACCATTTTCGAACTATAAAGTAGTGTCCTAATATCACCTAATGACCATTAGTTAGGGTATGATGAAAATCCTATTATGCCCAGATCTAAACTAGGAAAAAAAAAATCATTTTCAAGATCAATGATGGAGCAAAGGCTTATAATGTTCTATAAAGACTTAATTCTTGAACATAAGAAATTGTATGTAATTTTTCCACCCCATAGTTTCACCATCAATGTATTTTCTCAAGACTTTTCAAGATGGTGAAGTAACTTTCCAAATAATATAATCACAACACCTTTCTCATCCTAGGCAATCACTATATCTCCCTACTCTACCAACTTTAATATAGTTTATGTTGCATTCATATCCTCATTGGGATTGGTAGAACATAACAACCTTTCCTTATAAGGAACAAGATTTTTAGCCATCACAATGTCATCATCCTTAACACTAATCCCATCCTTTGATGCCTTTTCCCTCATCTTAACTTTTCTCATTGCATGTCTTGATCTGATTAAGGTTTAAAGGGGCTAGTCAATCCATTCTCTTCTCTTTCATTGAGACATCATTTTTTTTAAAAAAAAATTATAAATTTCAACATTTATGAGATTAAATTTGAGGTATAAAAATGAAAATCAAATTTTGTAGTTATGTAATTGACTTTACCCTATGTTCTTTCAACATATAAAGTTTTTCTCAAAATATTATCCATCTTATAAATTTAATGTATTCTTATTTTGCTTTCATTATAAAGGTGGAAAGAAAAAAAAAAAGGTATTAAAAGACTGCCTTTATCTTTTGACAATCGACCAATAATATCGCAGAGTGGACTGGTGTTGTGTGTATAACCCTTGCAAGTGCACAAATTGCTTTATGTAATATAGTGAAAAGTAGAGATCATTCCCACGAGAATTGTTTCACTCAAGTACCAATAAAATCTTAATTTTCCTATTATCTAGCAATCAAATAATCAAGAAGAAAATAACTAAAAACTAAAATTGCAAATATAATTAAATAAAATTGAGATTTAATTAAAAAAAACTATTATGATAATGATTTACAGGAAATCCAAGTACACCATAATATCATTCCACAAATATATCAAGAGCATTATTTCAATTGAGATTAGGTTGTACTTGATGATAGATTTTCCTAAATTACTCAATATTCTCTCTTGAGCAATATTGAGCCTACTATTACTGAAATTATACTTACTCTTGCGGTCATAAAATTCAATAACATGCATTAAGTTCTATTGAAATATCTCTAAAAGTTAAGTCTACTCTAGTAGTTTTAATCTTCTAGTTTAATATGTTAAGATAAACTCTAGACTTTCACTTTTGTTCTATGATCTAAAGTCTCAGACATTACATATATACGACCGTTCATACAATACAAGATTAATTAGACTTATACATATTAAATCCAGACACCCAACACAATTGAAACAAAAATCACTTCATATAATCATAAAATAAATACTGGGTTTCACCATAATCCCTATTATTAAAAAATTAGTTCATCATAGAATAAAAAAAAAGAAACATAAAAGAAGGAGTCCATTGAATTGAATAGAAGAATTTTTCAAGAAAAAAGTCTTGCTAAATAAAACAATGAAAACCCTAAAAAAAAAACTCCTTCAATCTTTCTAAAATATTCTTTCTATTTGGTGTAAAGGTTGGATCCACTTTTCTCTCCTAAAAATATTTTTTTTCGCCCAGATATCTATCCAAAATATGTCACAAGTCTTTTAAAAGTAGCCTAAAATTACATTTTAAAATATGGATATGATGTCTTTGCATGGCCCATGCAATAGCTTACGCACTAACTGCTAATTACAAGTCTACTCTTATTGATGGGTCAACTTTATGTCTCTGCATGATCTAATGTATGGATCACGTAATAGCCTATACAACACTGATGAAAAGCACAATTAAGCTTATTTTTAAGAAATACTTATGCGAACATAAAAGAAATAAAAAATTAACTAATTTCAAAATAAAACGTTATAAAAAAATAGAAAAACTCCTAATTTAAAACCTAAATATATGCTAAAATTATTCCTATCAATTGCAAGGATGTTATAGTTGATATAAAGGAATTTCAAAAGCCTTCTATATGGATCAAGCTCTCTCGCTAACAATGAAAATTTTGGTCCAAACATATGCTAAGTTGAATAAGTAGTATTTTTGGGAAGCTTTTATACATGGATCAATGCATTAAACAACAATCCAAACTTAACTATTCTTGCATCTTGGTACAACATGGATATTTAAATGGAATTTCCTAAATAAGTAGTGCTTGAAGATCAATTTGGCTAAAAATTCCATCATGCATTGTTGTATGAATTGAAATTGATCTTTAGTGAGAAATGCCATTATATAGGACACATAAAGAAGAACAATAAAGCTCATAATGCTAAATTTAAGCAAGGAGTATGTAAGAAATGGTGATAGACTGATAAAACAAGATGGAACCATCAACAACACTAGACTAAACCCATTTACTATGGATATAAATGGCAATGACAGGAATGATAAAAGAATGCCTAGGAAGGAGAATGTTTATACAAAATCCAAAAGGAAGGTTGTGACTAAAATTATGACTACTTCAACTTCTCAAATTAATCTTTTATTGGTCTAAGTAATTGTTCTAGCAATAAGATTATACTTTATATGATTAGAGGAGGTGATATGAGTTATGTCAATAAACGACTAACGCCCCTTGATGACGATAAATGTTAGCAATAAAAAATTGATACAAATAAGGTTATAGAGTTCTTAATCTATATGCTTGATTACATAAGTCCCAAATCAAATTCAAGAATCAAGAACATGATAGATCTTCAAATCCTAACTAGACATCTAACAAGCCTATTTTTAGCAACTTAAGTTATAAAGATTTAAAGTGTTTGTTCATTTAAACCCTAAATTAACTAAATCAGTTTAAGATTATAATAAAAAAGTTTGTGAAATTATTAAGCCTTCACTCGATAATTTCACCTAAGAGAATTTAATCTCATAATATGTTATAATAAAAAATAATCTTAGTTATTTTATTAATGCCGAATGGGAGGCATTTAAATACCCTTACATAGTTCTTAAAAAACCCTTAAAACTCACTCTCTAACTCGGTCTTACATAGCACTAGCCAAATTTACGTAATCCTAGTCCTATTTGGAAAAGCTATCTTACACAATGAAACTAAAAGAAATAATCTTATAGGCCAACAAGATTAGGCCTAACTAATTTCTAACACTAAAATACCTTAGTTAAATGTTCCTTACAAAGCTAAAAAACTAACTAAAAAATCTTAACTAAATATGACAAAATATTCAGCTAATGAAGAGAAAGTCCTTATGACATTAAGAAGACAATGTCAACTAAGTAAATCTATCAAGAATCTTTCACTATGGGCTTTATCTCCTTGCTTACACACTTTTGGCTTTATTTTTCATGCTTTAGCCTAATTGGATTAGGCCTTGATGCTCTCCATAAGTTTGGCTCCATTAGATTAAGTTAAGTGCTCCTTTGAAGAATTTAAGCTCTCATCTTCTTTTAATTGGGTTTCACACATCATTTGCTCTTCTTAGGTTAATTCAAGTGTAACTCCTTATTGCATGAATGCTCCAATTGCCTCTTTGAACTTTTTTAGTCATTCTCTTGTGATTGAGTCTTGAAGTTGAAGTGAATCTTTTACTAACTTGCCTTGGCTATTTGCATAAAAAATGCAAAAGGTTTTAATTATCCCATCAAGCAATAAAAAATGTATAATCTAATTACTAAACAAAAAGTGGAAACTTTAGGTGTATTGGAAACCAAAGTTAAAGGTTGTATTAAAGAGCAAGTGTGGAAAAACTTAAGGTTTCCTAATCGACTACTACTTGATAACTATGAGAATGTTGAGCTGGGGAGAAGTTGGATTATTTACAATGCAATGGTTGAGGGCCAATTCATCCATTATGCTATAAAATGGGAAGAGGATAGGTTCTTATGGACTAAGGTTTATGGTGTTAATAATTCATAAGCCAAGGAGAAATTATAGAGTATTTATTTGATTTTATAGTAGTCAATATGGTGGATATTTTAATGATGTTTTAGAAGGGTAGGTAGTAACTAAAGCTATGACTTGTGGTTTTGTATAGTAAAAATTTAATGGAAAAGGAGTATAGGTTTATTCTTTATGTGGACAAATAATCAACAAGGAGAAAACATAGTGTGGAGAAAGTTGGATAGGACTTTTGGTAATTTTGAAATAATAGGTAGACTTTTCGGAATGGAGACTTTAGTCTTACCATCTGATATATCTAACCATTTTCTATGTTATTGAATATCATGAAGAATAATAACAGAGGAAGGAAAATATTTAGGTTTTTTAATAAATGTTGCGAATATCCAAATTTTTAAAAAGTACTTAGTAAGGTGTGAAAGCAAGTGTTTAGGTAGAAAATGTATAAGCATTTCTTTAAACTGAAACAATTAAAGATTAAGCTCAAGAAGTTTAATAAGAAAAAGTATGTTGGATGTTTTTGTGAAGGTGGAAACTTATAAAGCTCTATTAATAAGAGTATAAATTGATGTATAAATTGATTTTCACTTGGATTCTAATAATGAAATTTTAAGGAATGAGGATAGAACTTGTTTTAACTCTATGAGATTTTGGTTAAAGTCAAGATTAGGTGACTTAAATACCAAGTTCTTTCACAATATGATTAAATATAGAAGAAATAAGAACAAAGTGGTTAGTTTCAAATTAATAGATAGAATGAATGAAGATCTTGTAATTATTAAAAATGAAATGGTAGAGTATTATAAGCATTTTCTTAACAAATTTATAAAATGGTATGTTTTCAATTTTTTAGTACTTAAAAGTGACTTTTCTAATTACAAATATATGTTATATTAAAATTATTATTTTATTTTGAGTTAATTTTGATTTGTATTGACTTATTAAAAATAATGTGATAGTTTTAAAAGGCTAATAAAATAAAATAAAATAATTATTTGACATACGATAAAAAATTATCTAACAAAATTTCTTTGATGATTAATACTCATTGTCTACTTTCATAATTAATGCTAAATAATATAGTCAACAAGAAGTCTTGGATAAATTATACTGAAAATCACTTAAAATCTATTCTAAAAAGTCACATAGAAATTTTTTTTTTTTATCATCAATGTCATTAACCTTTATTCTAATAATGTAATAATTTTAAATTAGTGGCTAAATTGATTGGCCGATACTAGCATGAAAAGTCAGTGAAGCTTATTGATACAACAAAAAAAAGAACCTATAATGCTAGCTCATATAAGTCACTCATTTAACCCATTTACTAAGTCTAATTACTCTTATGCCTTTTTATCTATTTTCTACACCATAAAAAAATCTAAAAAATCATTTCATAAATCGACTGTCTTAATTCTTTGAGCTCACAAAGACAATATGTTTGATGGATCAACAATTGTACTCATAGAGTCACTATCCTTTGATAATTTTCCTTTTGACTCGATATCTTCATAAATTGAGCATCTTAAGAATGTTTTGTTGAACGACGATCACTGGTGTTACCAGAGATGTGACTTAGCAGTTTTCCAATAATATTTTTGGCTAATATTCTTATTGATTATCTTTCTATTGAAGTTGTCGATGCTTCCATTAATAAGAGCTTTAGTGCCTTTAATAATGGAAATTATGCCATTTTACATATAAAAAAGAACAAGAGAAGGCAATTATAATGGAGATGAAGTAAAAAAGGAAAAGGTTCTTAATTTTAACTATGAAAAATAATAACAAATCTCTCAATTTTAATGTCTAATTTGTTTCTTTTCATTGAATTATAACAACGTTAATAATAATGAAAATCCCTTAAAAACATTTGTTTACGTAAAAGTTTATCGAGTCTTTGTGTTCAAATTTAAATTCTCTTGTGTTAAGTCTAATAAATTCTATAACCTCTTATACTTTCATATCTTATTATTGGATGCTTCAATGCAAAACAATAAAATTATTATATTATAACCAAGGTTTCATTAGCAATTGATTTGGATCCGTTTATTTTAATTGGAATATATAAAAGATGCATAAAATTTTTTTGATGAATTGCCTAGTAAAGACTGGTTTATTGAAAATTTCTAATTTCTGAGTTTTCATGAAAAGGATATTTGTGCAATTGAATTAATGTTTTTTTCCAAGATGAGAATTGAAACAAATTTTAATGCACAATATGAATAATGGGAAAACTCATGTAAAGATATTCTCTATATTTTCAAAGAGCAATTTCTATAATCATAACATCAATGTGCAAAATGAACTTTATTTTCTTTATTTTTTGATTCTTATTACACCTATATTCAATTTTAAAAACTTAAGGCTAGTGAATTAGGCATATTTTTCTCTCTGGACATTATGGATAAGAGAAACAAATGAGGAAAAAGAGAGAAAGAGAGGTGTAAGAGAGAGCAACAATAGAAAAAGGTTAATGTTTTATGGGATCCACTTATTTAGTTGATTCATTGCGATTAGCTAGCATCATGGGGGTTCATTAAGTAAGCGAGCTTCAACTGACTTCGACATATAATGTCAGTGCCGATTAATTAATTTAATTATTAATTTAAAATTAGAACATTATTAGGATAAATTGATAATTTAATAATTTCAATATTTTTTTCCTAAGTGACCTTTTGATAACATACCTTAGTGATTTTTGGTGCAATTTATTTTAATAATCTTTATTATAGTAATAACAAAATGTATATCTTTTAAAAATATTTGAAATCAAATCAATTGATTTAGAAAAATAAAAAGTTTCAAATTTTAAAAAAATTATAATTTTAGAAAAGTCATCAATTATGAGTTTTCTAACTCAATTGGAAGACATTATTATTATTATTATTATTATTATTATTATTATTATTATTATTATTATTATTATTATTATTATTGTTATTGTTATTGTTGTTGTTGTTATTTAGATAGTTTTTAAAATTAATTTTGAAGTAAGACTGTTTGAAATTATTGAAAACAACATAATTTACTTATTGTCTGACTTACCTTTTATAGAAATAATTTAATATTTTTGCTTTCTAATAATTAATACATAATATGAAAAAATATTAATTAGTAAAATCTCATTCTTAAAGAATCATTTATCTAGAATAGCCTGCTTGTTCTTAGTTGTCATGATCTCAAATTGTATAGTTCAAATATCGTATAAGCTATAATATGAGTTAGATTTTAAAGATAAAAAATAGAAATATATTAGTGAAGAATATTTAAATTTTTATACATTTAATTTTTTTGATTATTGGCCTTTTCATATTTTTATATTTAATTTTAGTTAGAGGTATAAACCATCTTGCATTAACTTATTATTAGCTATAAACAGTAAATACATAAGGTTAAATTAAAACTAAATTAGTTAATTTATTACTAACTTATTAGTAGGTTGAGCAAAATTCAATTTAAACTGAAAAACTGATTGAACCAAATTGATTTGATTTTTCATTTCAATTTTTGCACATGTTTGGTTTTATTCGACTTTTTTTTTAAATTCGGTGAGTTTTATTCTTTTTTTATAAAAAAAATTCAATTTAATCAAATGAATTGAACTAATTTTATATCAAATCAAAGTAATTTAAACCTATATTATATCAAGTCTAAATGGTTTAAATCTATTTAAATTCTTTATTTACATAAAAATCTATTAGAATTTATTATTTGTATGAAAAGTAATATATTACAAAAATTATTATTTTTATTAAAAATATTTCTTAAAATTTGATTTAAATCGAATTGGACTCTAATCTAACTGAATCAAATTGATTTGGTTTAATTTAATTTTTACAGTTCAATTTAGTTTATTTGTTCAGTCTAATTTCAAACAATTGCACATCTGCTTATTACTAACTCATTTAGAAATATATAATGATATTAATAAATATATATAGTATTTTTTAATATATATTTTATAAATTAATAACTTCACTATAAATTATTATACAATAAATTATATTATTAATTTAGAAAAATTAAACTATACATCTTTCAAAAAGCAGTGTTCCAAAAAAAAAAAAAAAAAGGAAAAGAAAAGCTGGTTTGGCCACGCTGTCTCAAATGGACTCTAAATCTCGAAATTTTATCCAGTGAGTGATGGCCGCAGCTCCTCCCATCTCCAGCACCGAGTTAACGTAAAATGGTAACGGCTAGAAAACCACGACAGGCCGGCGTGTAATTTTTTTTTTTTTCTCTTGACGTAAGCAAAAGCAGGACCCGAGATGGCCATTGCGATACAGCTTCCTTCATTCACTACTGCCTCCACCTCTCTTTCTCGCGTCTCTACTGCCTTTCCTCTCTCTTGGAAATGCGTTGTCGTCTTTCGCCGCATCAAGATGAGTAAGAGACTCGATAAGCGCTGCCTTCGCGTTGCGATAAGTTCAGGAGAGAAGAAGGACGACGATGGTGTGAATTTCATGGGAAAATCTCATTTCGTGGAAGTCATTGGCATCGGTAGCAGGAAGGATGCTGTTCTTGACTTCTGCGCTGACTCGCCTTTCCAGTTATCATCGTCGTTGCGATTCTGGTAAGTAAATCCTAAATTTTAGGTATTTCTTAAAAAGGAAATGCTTGAATTATGTGAAATTCATTTTTCTTTTGTTTTGTTTTGAAGGAATATTAGCGTCAAGGATGAACAGAATGTGCAGTTACAAGAAAGATTTCTTGAGAAAGGTATTCCTTATTCTGTTTCTTTACTTTTTAGCAGTTTCTTGGTGTTCTTATCCTTATTTATTTCCTCTTTTGTTCTGTTTTTGCAGATGTAAATTCGAGGATTTTAGAAACTTCAAAGTTTCTGCAATCATGTTCAATGGCTATTATCCTTGTTTGTACATTCCTCACTTATTGTTCTCATATTTTTTGAATGATTATATGTGGGTACCTGTCTTTTGATAAACTTGGACTGGTTAATATCTATTTACAGACCTCTCTAAATTAATACCGAATCATTAAGAACCTCGGACATTTATCTGCTACCTAATAATTAATACAAAATATTAAAAAATATTAATTTACAGAATCATGTTCCTTAAAGAACTATCTTTATAGAATATCTTGTTTCTTTCTGGTTGTCTTGATCTCTTGAACTGTATATTTTTAAGTGCTTTATGAGTGAAATGTATACCTCAAAAAACTTTATGAGCTACAATATCGGTGAGATTTGAAAGGTTAAAAAGAGAAGGATATAAATGAAGGATACCTAATTTTTATAGATTTAATTTTTGCTTGATGTTGTTCTTCTTATATTCATTGAATTTAATTCTTAATTGGAGATACAAACCATCCTTGCATTTAATTCTTTGTTGAAAATGTATATCAAACTTATTGGTAATTTATAAACAATAACTATATAAGATTAAATTAACGTGATGAAAATGCTTTAACAACATCTAGAAGTGACATTAGCAAATATACAAGAAATATATATATTTTTTAAGTAGATATTCTACAAATTGATAACCTCTGTTAATTAATAACTTATTGTGTAATGGATCATATTAATTTAGAAAGAATAAACTTTATTAGAGGAAATGTTGCACCATAATGACTATATAAATCAAATCACTTGATGAGAATCTAAAAGATGAGGGAGATAGATGAACTCTAAATGTTGTTAGCATTTCTCTTGATATGCATAATTAAACTGATTGCTAGAGAAAATTAATATTCAGTAAGACTAACCTGTATATGATCATATATGATGCAGGAATACGCATAATATCACTTAAGCAAGCATCCCTGGATATCTGTATTTTGCGTTATTCAGATTCAGAATTTATCACATTGACTTGTAATGTTGTCATGTCATAGTTGTTTCCTGAACTGTGTTTGAACCTGTCCTCACTGAAAATTCTAGTCTCCTGACAATGCAGCAGTGTGTGAAAACCTAAACTGCAAATATTAGAAATGTTTAATATCTAATAGCTATACCTCTGCTGTTTTCTTTTTTATTTTCCCATTTTTTGGGAACTTATTGTTGTCGGTAATGCTATGCTCTAACTCTTATTTTCTTTTGTTGTGCATTTCCATGGGTGTGCTAGGTGGCTAGTGCAGGTTATGGCTTGGATCATGTTACAGCAGTTGACATACTTAGAACAGTAAGAACAAATAATGGAGTTGCTGTTGCTATTTTTCTCAGGCCTTTCAGCTTTGAAGGGCAAAGGCGCCAAGAAGAGGTAGGGCATATTTGGGGAATTGTTGATATGGCATGCTTCTTTGCTGTAAAGAAAAAGGGGAAAAAAAAAAGAATAACCACAATAAGAAGTTATATTTTGTCTTACTTCTTATTTTTTTTCATTTTTTTAAAATTTTTCCATACATTGAAATATAATTGAACTTGAATTTGAACTTAAGTTGCATGGTATACATAATTTGATGATTGTTGTAATAGTTACTAGATCATGTTCATAGAACTGATGATTGTGGGAGATGATTTTGGACTTAAAATGTTGGAAGTTTTCTAAAACCATTACCAATCTTTTATGAGAGACTTCAAATAGCCTTTATTCTAGGTAGTTTAAATCATGGATTTAAATAACGGCCGTTACATAATGTAATGACCGTTATATAACGGTGTTGGCCCTAGTGCACCAAGAAGGGGGGGTTGCATTGGTGTCAAATTTAAACTTTTGATTTTGGAGGAAGCTTACAAATATGAAAGATTAAAGGTAGAGTAGGAGAAAAATGAACACAAGAGTTTTATAGTGGTTTGGGTATTAACCAACCCTACATCTACTCTCCAATTTACCAATTGGGTGTTTCACTCAATCACTAGTGTTTTATAAGCTCACACTCAACTTAGTGTTTAGGCTCACACCAAACCTTACAAGTGTTTGCCTAAGGTCACACTCAGCCTAGTGTTTTAGGCTCACACCAAACCTTACAAAGAGTTTTACAACTAGGCTAACTCTCAAACCTAAACAAAAATTTTTTATATTATAGCTCAATCTAAAACCCAAACAAGAGTTTTCTATACAAGGGCTCACTTTCAAACTCAAACCCAATGTGTTTAAAGCTCACACCAAATTATGTACAAAGAAATAAAAAATTAAAGTTATGAATTAACTTTGCAAGAGTTTTGACACATATCAATGGTTTTCCTCTTGCATTCAAGTCCATTTAGTAGTGTATTTATAGGCAATAACCACCAAAGATACGTTACAAAGAAACTATGTCTAAATCTTTAAGTTGTGCTAGGCATATCTTGCATTAAATGCTCATCAGATGAAATTAGCGGCCGAAACTGAATTCGCAGTCGCTAATTTTGAACTGTGTTTAACGACTAGTCCATGTGGCATAAAACTATTAGTCTCTTCAAAAACTAGTCGTTTGATCTTTCTAATGGATTAAAATTTACGGTCGCTATTTTCCTTTTTGGACGCGATTGTTATCGTAAAATCATCTGTCTAATCATATAGCTGTTGTTTCTGAAATTTGAGGTCGTTACCGAAATTCGCGATCGCTACTTTTGAATCTTAACAACTCTTTTTTCGAAATTCGTGGTCGTTAATTTCGAAGACAAATTTTCATACTTGGAGTTTTTTCCTTATAATCACTTCTATTCAACTCCAAATGAGATTTTATCTAAATATCTGCAAAAACAACACTTAAAATTGATATTAGAAACTTTCAATCTATATTGTCAAGATCAAAAAAGAGTATTGACTTAGGTTTGAACAATCTAGTCCAACAAATGGTCTTTTGGCCTTTCGTAACCATTATGACGATTATTTAACAGTGAAAAAATTTATGTAATCCATAACAACAGTAACGGTTGTTACGTAACGGTAATAGTCGTTATGTAACGGTAATGGCCGTTACATAACGGACCATTTTTAAAAAAATTTTTCTCTTCTTTTATTTTTGTTTCTTCCATTTCATTTGCACCAAATCAAAACTTAACCAAATTACTTTTCAAAAACTTTTCATAGATTAACTCAAAAAATCCAAAAAAAAATTAAAGAGAAAAATTTATGTTTATTAATCAGATGTAAGTCATAGTTTTAGTAACTTATGAAAGTATTTTTAGTTTGTAACATTTTGTAATTTTTTGCATAAAAATTACACAGCGGTTTGCTGTTACTATTACATTACGGCTGTGATAACCCTATTACTGTTGCACACGATTGCGACCGCTATATTGACCGTGACCACGATTTAAATCTATGGTGTCGATTGTGTTGGATTATTTTGTGACTCAAATAATGTATCCTAAGTGACAAATTCTTTTTCCTGTTGGAGAGAGGAAGATGTTCACTTTTGTTTCACTTAATGTTGGGAATTAAATTGTCTTAGTTGGGAGATTCTGACTCTTATAATGAAGATAAATGTTATTGGCAGTTGAATTTCTAGGAAGTGCTTGAAATATTCAATATATCTTTTCATTTGTTGTTGACACTGGTGTCTCTTATGCATTTGCTTTAGCATGGTCTATGCAATCCAAGTGTGAGAGTGATCTAGCTGTTACAGTAAGAAGATCTAAAAAAACTCTTCTAAGTGTCTATAATTTATTGCAGTACTTATTTTTACGACAATCACTGCAAGCTCCAGTTGAGAAACTTTATTGATTAGGATTTTCCATAGCTAGTGAGGTTGTGTTTATTTGACAATGTTATTCTCTCACTTATCTATGTGTGTGTTTCCCTCAAAATTTTAACTGTTTCTTTGCAGTTGAAAGATTTGGTAGGAAAACTTCAGGAATATACAAACTTTTGTATTGGTAAGTGATGTGTTATATCTTTTGGTAATAAAGTAAGTTTACTTGTTTATTTGGGATAATGGGTCTTCAAGTTTAGATTTGTTTGTTATGTTTGGATTATGTGTGCCCTTGAATTGGTATTTGTCCATTTCACTTGTAAAGTTATTATGAATGTGATTTACTGTACATTGAGGATCATCTACTTATAAAAAATGAGAGTAACGGGGAATTGTGTAAGCTTGCGCAGTTATACTTTATTCATGTACTAGTTGCTTGAAACTCAAGCAGCTCAGATACATGAAGTTCATAACAAGCTTCTGTTTCAGCACTCATTTATTTTTCCCATAAATATTCTTTCCTTGATGCAAAAAATATATTATCAGTAACTGATGCAGCTAGTAGATGCATAAGTTAATTGGGGTGTGCTGTGTTGTTTATTCTAATTCACAGATATTGACACTGACACACTGCTCAAAAAGGATTTGGTCACACTAGATGAAGCTTTGAAGACTGCAAATACTGCTGTTTTATTAGCCATAAATGCCATCTTGGTTCTCATCTCAGTATGTCTACCTTCTCTTTTGTTTGGCACTCAAATTTATATTTTACTTTTAACTTGTTTATTATTAAGACTACAAATACTGCTGTTTTATTGGCCATAAATTCCATCTTGGTTCTCATCCTCAATATGAATACCTGCTCTTTTGTTTGGTACTCAAATTTCTGTTGTACTTCTTGTGACTTGGTAATTGTTAGGACATTTCAGGGGAAACACAAGAAAATAATCGATGTAAAGCATAATAGCGTGAAAGAACTCAAAGTTTCAGAAGTTATGAAAGTAAGACTTGATGAACATCCGATTGATGCAAGTTAGTGATTTTAATTATTTCAATATCTTTAATGTTGTTCCTCATTGAGGCTCGTATCTTGATTTTTGCTTTATCTCTTATGCCGGTGTAGCATAAAATTTCATTAGTGACGTTTTCTTTCCAAACTTGATAGACGAAAGAAGACACTTGAAAATACAAGTTTACAATTTTTTTGTCATTCCTGGTGTTTTGTATTGAATTTCTTTTCTTTTCTATGTTATTCTTCTGTTTGACCTTTGTTGGCGAATGCAACTGTGTACAGACTCTGCAAAGCTACAAAAAGGCAAAAATTGGATTTGGAAGCAGTGACAGCATTAAAAGTTCAATTTTACAAGCTCTATGTGACTGCCCTTTCATTGGTGTTGGTGTAGAGGTATTAATGAAATAAATTTCAGTGAAATATGCGAATTTTGCCTAACTATTTAACAAAAGTAAATTGCTTATTTTATATCCTGCAAACATTTGCTTCTTATTGCCGCCCTACGTGCTGATGGACATTTTAGACAATATTTTATTTTATCAAGTCATCGTTACAAAGGCTAAATAGCATTTCATTCTTGCAACAAATTTGTACTATTGTTCTGATGTCTCTCTCTCTCCCTCTCATTGTTTACAGAAATTAAATGGCATCATTATATGCATCCTTGCAAGTTCAAGTTTTATTGAAGCTGGAGATGTACATACCTCTTTGCTTGCTTTTCGTCAAACTGCAGAATACACTGGGGAAATCATTATTTCTACAACTCATGAACCTAATCTGGATCCCAACATGATAGTAACAACAGTTGTTGCTGTGGGGTAAGAATCCTTGTTTAGAAGAAAAGAACTAACTGGTGTTCACTTTAAATTTTCATTTGGTATGTGTTGGTTGATTTCGTATCCCTTAATATTGTGCTTCCTCCCTAAAATTTTGGAATGTCAATTGCTCTTGAATTGAATTAGTGGACGCTGCAAATATCACTTCTAATTTCTGCATATTATTGACAAATGAAAATGGGCCATGCATCATAATCTCTCAAAATTAAGCCCTTAAAACCCTTTTCCTGCTGAACACAGTTCTTCTGGTAATTATGAAAATGTCAGAAAGGTTGGTTATTAGTTTCTGTTGTTGTTATTTTAGATGCTTTAGTTGCTGCTATTGTTATTCTAGATGTTCATTGTTTATTGCTTAGGTGATCCAATGATTTGATTGTTGCGCTTTCTGGCTGCATCAAGTGTTTAGTATTGATTGAGCTTCAAATCAATGACTAACATGTGCTAACTTTTCAGTTTCAGTTTATGAATCAATATTTGGCTGGTTTCTGGATTTTATCTTAATGTTCTTATGTAAGTTTTTGTCCTTACTAGTTGCAGTGAAGTACAAACTCCCCGGAAAAGTAGCTTGTTATCTAGACTGGCGCAGCATTTCCCTTTTATTTCTAGAATTTTAAGAAGACACCACGAACAATCGAATGACACTGAAGGAATCAATGAACTCAAAGATTCACACCGGACTAAGGCATTAAGTTCACCTGAATCTGATGCAATGGACCATGGAATAAATATAGAAGGTATAGCTAAAGATATTGACAAACACTCTGAGAAACATGTGACACTACCGAGCAGCAACTACTATGATGTTAACAGCTCGAGGTTTGGTTGCTTCTACCCCTTATATTTAGTTTAGATTGAGATGCCTCTGCCACATATGGTGCACAGCTATTCTGAACTTGTTTCTTAATTGATTTTCCATGTTAGCAGTTATAATACTGAAGCTAAAGAAAATGAGATTGGCTTATCAGATGCCGGGACTGAGTATTCCGATTTTTACAATCAAATTGCTGAAGGTAGCACCAAAAGATTACTCCTAGTTATAGTTTAATCACTGCTATGCACTTTCACATCTCAAAGCACTTGGTATTGGTGTACATTTTGAAATGTCATAATTGTTTTGTTTTTCTAATCATGTTTATGTTTCATTTTGTAGAAGCTCCTGGTCTCCACAGGGAGCCGCTCATAAGTTGGAACTTGGGACCAGGATATCAGATCGCACAAGAGTGGGCCAAGGAAAGGGCTGAAGCTACTTTGATGCTTGATAACCTGAGTATCTTTCGGCTTCCAGTTGGGATAAGGCCTTCAGGAGAGTTGAAAGAGGCTGCAGAACTCCCAGAACTAAAGGCAGAGGGGGATGTTGTCAAAGAACAAAAACATGTTAGTTGCAGCATCTCTTCTTGGGGTGCATTGACAGATGCAGGTTTTCTATTAGTAAGAGATTTTTATAATAATGCATCTACAAAGTTAAAGGGTAGAAATACTGATGTACCCAAAAAGCCAGGAGTTCTCTCTGTTCGTGCTGCATCTATGTTGGTAATATACTAATTCTACAATAGAAAGTTATTGCATTTGACACATTTTGATGGATTTGGTAATATGGGTACAACAAATTTCAAATTTTCGACACAAGATGATTTTTATGACCTGGATATCCTTCATTCTAACCATATTGTACAACGAGCATCCTATAATGAAGAATATTTTTGAAAATCTATGCATATGCATGATAAGAATAGGGGTTACCTGTTTGGTGGCTGTACTATCATTGTTAAGCTATGAAGTTGCAACTCTGTTAATTAGATGATTTAACTTTTGAATTGCTCTTGTTATGGGATTATGATATTGTTCTTGGCTTTGTTATTGTGTTCTGATTATGGATATGTTCTTGGATTCATTACGTAGTATTTTCTTGTTATTTCCTTGGAGGAATTTATTTCAAAAATATGCAGCAGGGTTGAGGAGCTCTTTTGTATTAGT
This sequence comes from Omphalea diandra, assembly GCA_949677035.1. Lineage (NCBI taxonomy): Eukaryota > Viridiplantae > Streptophyta > Magnoliopsida > Malpighiales > Euphorbiaceae > Omphalea > Omphalea diandra. The sequence continues at coordinate 52,404 of CATIWR010530714.1, read as the reverse complement.
AGAGGGCCTAAGGGCTCCTCAATTTTTTCATGTTTTCCTGTTAGGATTTCTTATTCTTCTCATATTATGATTCTTTCACTCTTCCTATAAAGATAAAAAGTAGATGTGATAAACAACACTATCCCATCTAGGTATGCAGACTGTAGAGCCCAACTATGTATCTGAAAAAATGTTGCTTTCCTTCTTGCTTACTGGAGTTAAAAAAATCAATTTGACTTAATGAAATGATGTATTTTTAGTTTTTGTAATGGGGGGTTAACTTGTTCTTTTTAGCATTTATGGACTTTTATTCTGACAATCTAGCTCCATTGCAGGAAGCTGAGCGAGATTCCTCAAAAAAGTGGAGTCCTGTTACAGAGATGCTGTACAGAGGAGGGGTATATAAGGGGCGATGCCAAGGAGGTCTTCCTGAAGGAAAGGTACTAAGCCGCATCCAATCTATCTATGTAAAACTTGGCAATAAATTCTTTCTGGAGAAGATATTTTTTTTTTAGCAGTAAAAGAAATCAAAGGCCTCTGTCTACCAATTTTTACAGGGTCGTCTTATCCTTGAAGATGGAAGCATATATGATGGTATGTGGCGTTATGGTAAGAGATCTGGTCCAGGTACATTCTACTTCAGCAATGGAGATGTCTTCCAGGGGTCTTGGAGGGATGATATGATGCATGGCAAGGTCTATTCTCGTCCTTTTCCTTTGGGTGAAATTTTTAAAAATAAAAGGGAACATTACTATTTAGTCCCTCAGTCTTGATCTAATTCACAGTTTCATCCCTCCATTTTGACGAAATAATTAAAATTTCCCTAACATACTTTTATGTTAAATTTATTGGTCCTTTTGCTAGATTTTCTATTAAACAAACATCAAATATAAATTTTATCCTTAAAATCAAATTTTCCTTTTCACCACCTGTTAAACCTCTCTCATTTTAGCTAATTTATTCACTCATATACTAAATAATAAATATATAAAAGTTTTCACTATTAAAAAATAAAGAAAAGTATCCAACAAAAAAATCATTTTGGACATAAAAAGAAAAATTAAATTCAAATCCTCTTTTAAGCCAACATATGTGATCCCGTATTATATCAAGTATGAAGCACCAAAAATGAAAGAAAAAAGGAAACAAAAAATTCATTAAACCCTTCAAAATTCATATTCTCATCCATCTTTCTCAAAATCAATCACAATCATCTCCCTTCCTCACAATCAATCACAGTCAGCACAGCCTCACATTTGATCACAGTAAGCACCACTTCACAACAACTTTATCCCTCACAATCAATCACAGTAATCTCCCTCGCTAAACAACATCAAAATTTATAGCTGATTAAAGTCATTTTTTGCATCAACAACAATTTGATTTCACCTTTGCAATTTCAACGCTTCATAATTCCTTTCTTTGCCGCCTTCACTACCATCAAACAACTCAAGAAAGAGAAGAATCAAATCCTCTCAGTTAGTCGAATTCACCTCCCATGACTTGGCTAAGCCATTATCAGTTGAGCCACAAATTCTGAGACCTTACCCACATCTTGCTGTCGGCCTTTGCGACCACTTTGCAAAGAGCTCAATAAGAAAGACTCGACAACAATGGCTGGTATGAACACCCATGATAAGTGCTGAGAGGATGAGGCTGTTGGAGTCATCCTATGGTCAGCCAGTCTGCAATCTGCCCTCTTTCCTCCTTCAATTTGCTGTTCTTTTATTTATTTATTTATTTTTCCTCTTTGATTGTGTGTGTGTTTGTAGGGAGAGAAATAGGCAGGTATGGGATAGAGAACAAAGGTTTCAAATGTATAATAATCTGTCATTTTGCAAAAATAATAGAGGGTTTAAATGTCTTTTTACAATAGCAAGGGTATTATAGGAATTGCCATAAAAAACTTTATCTTGACTGTCAAAATAATGTTTGACTACTAATAATTTTCGAAAAAATTCTAATAGAAAAAGCAATTAGTTAATGGAACAATATGTTTGGAGATTTATCATTTCGTCTAAATGAAGAAAAGAAGCCATGAATTACATCAAAACTGAGAGATAAAATAGTAATTTTTCTAAAATAAAATGTCAATATAATAATAATTATTTTTTCCAAGTTCAACAACGATAGATTATCAATCATTACATTAAAACCATAACTTGTTGCTTTTCTGGAACAATGGTATCTATTATTGGATTGCTAAAAAATGTCAACCTGTTAGAGGACTTCAGAAATTCAATGGAATTATCACAAGAAGAATAAAGTACGTACATGTGAATGCATGATAATTCTTTCAGAACATGAATTAGACAAACATTATTTATGTCATAGATGTAATGGTTAATAGAGGCATATTTTTTCAAATGTATTGTGAATCTTGTAGTAAAGTTAGTTTAAATACGAAGTAGGACGGTCAAACTAGCATACAACTCATGCATGCATGTGTACATATTGACAAATGCAAACAACTTTATGTATTTTCAATAATACTACATTAGTGGATGAAAAGAAAAATTGTATAAAAAACTGAGGCACCGTTTGTTTCATGGAAAATATTTTCCAAAAAAACATTTTCTGCATTTTTCTTTTGTTTGGTGCATCAAACAAAATTGGTTAACAGAAAAAACTTTCCTAGTTAAAGGGAAAGTTAAATCATTTTTCAGGAAAATGACTTTCTATTTTGAGAATATGAAGTCATTTTCTGGATTTTAATAAACTCATCAAAATGAAAAGTAAATCATATAAGCACAAGTATTTATTATCACTGATTATTTTTTACTACCAACGCCTATCACCAGTCATCATAGATCGACGATGGTCTTTAGTTATAGGTGGAACTCATAAAAAAATTCATTTTTAATACATTTTTCTTATATTAAACAATAAATTATAGAAATATAAAATATTTATGGTTTAAACTTTGTTATAATTTTATGAAAGAAAATTAATATTTTTTGTAGTATATTCCAAACACGAGAAAATATATTACATAGAAAATATTTTTCTCAGATAAGTTATTTTTTGTGAAACAAACGAAGCCTAAGATATGAACAAGAGCAGGAAAATGAAAATTGTCTTCAATTCAATTTAATTGATAATCATCCAATAGAAGGTGAGAAAAGAACTCTAACCATAATAATAAAGTTGAATACCAAAAACACCCATAATTAAAATAATTTACTTTCTATATTTTTGTCTAAAATACATAGACTCAAAATTTTTAATTGGTCCTATGTCATTCCCCTTGGTTGAAAGAACTCAACTTTGGAGAGTTGAAGTATACATGATTATCCAATAAAGTAGAGCCCAAAGTTCAAAACTGCCTCTTAGAAATCCATGTAGCATCGGAATTAGGATGACCATGCCACTTAACAAGAAATCTGTGAAAATTCATCATCCAATATAATTTCTATCTCATCTCGTTCTTCTGGAAGAAGCAGAGATTTAGGTATAAGATGACTTGTAAAAACACTGGAAGGTAACGTAAGAGGCTCAAGAGTGCCTTGATGAGGTTACAAGTTTTCCACATGTGAGAATAGGACTAATATAGATATGATTAGGCAAATCTAGTAGGAACAAATTATCAAAAAAAATCCTAGAATTTATAAAGTACATAAAATTTACTTTTCTTTTCACTTCTATCCTCCATTTAGATTCTTGGTCTCTCAACTTTTATAATTGACCTAATCAAATCCAAAATTAACTTTTGGTTCTAATTATAGCAATACTTTTATTTTTCAGGCTATTTAGGTCTATTTTTTGCCAAGCGACATAAAAAATTCACTTTTCCTATTTTTATATTAATGAAAATAATTTATAATTTCAAAATAATAAAAATTAATTTTAAAAATTTTCAAGAAACATGAGAACAAAATCAAAATCAATTAAAGTTTCCCAATCTATAAATGATAAATTATTTATGTTCACAAAAAATAAAAAATAAATTTTTTTATGTTGTTTGACAAAAAATTATGCAATGCAATTTTTTTCTTAATCTCAGCATGCAAATCATGAATATATTGGGCAAAAGATTTAGCATGTTGTGATATACGAATACTGAGAGGACGGGGAACAAGATCATTTAGGATATATGCAGAATAGTCATTAACTATCTCAAAAGGGCTTTTATTTGTAGAACAATTGATAGAATTAACATAGGCTAACTTAGTAATAAAAAGAATCAAACCCCAATTACCTTCCTCCACCAATCCATCACCCTCCCTCCCACCCCCCAGAAAAAGGCACCTAATTAAATCGCTTAAATTTTGGTTGAAAACTTCCGTTTGACCACCTGTTTATGAGTAAAAAGTAGAAGAAACTTCAAAATGATGCCAAAAGATTTCCAAAGTGTCTTCCGAAAATAACTAACCTTTACATCTCTATCAGACATAAAGGAAGAATGTAAATCATGCAACTTAACAACTTCTCTAAAGAACAAAGCAGCTACATGTGAAACATCTGTTATCCTACCACATGGAATAAAGTGTGCTATTGTAAAAAATCTATCGGCAACAACTAAAATAGAGTCATGTCCTCGAGCTGTTTTTGGCAATCCAAGAACAAAATCCATACTTTAGATCTTTCCAGGAGGCATGTGGATTAGGAAGAGAAGTGTACAAACCAGTGTTATGTTTCTTAGTTTTAGCTAATTGACAAGGGCAAAACTATAACATAATCCTAGCAATGTCCTTTTTCAGAGATGGCCAATGAAACCTATCCTCAATACAAACAATAATCTGGTCTTTGCCAAAATGACTAGCTAACATGCTTGCATGCATTTCCTATACTGGAAAATCTACAGCTTAGCTGTTCTAGACAAATAATCATCATGAATAACAAAATCAACATAATCATGATGGTTACTATTACTTCTTGAAAAATTATAAAAAAGTTGGGACAACTAGAACACTCACCTTTCGTCCTATCAAGTCTTATCACTTGTGCGCTCATCACATGAAGGGTAGAAACAACACAGCTAAGAGCATGCTTTATTTTCAACACCAGAATAATGTTTAAGAACAAAAGTATATTCATTAAGGAATTCAATTCACCTAGCTTGCTATAATTTATCTTCTTTTAAGAGCTCAAATATCTCAATGTGATGGTTAGCAAATAGCACAAACTCATATGGCAGAAATAATATCGGCAATGATAGAGGAAATGAATTATAGTATAGAACTGCTTGTCATAGGTAGAGTATTTCTATTTAGCTTCATCAAGTTCTTTACTAAAAATTGCTATTGGATGACCTTCTTGACTTAAGACACCTCCTACACCCACACTCAATGCATCACAAACTACTTTAAAGACCTCATCAAATTAGGATGACTCAAAACAAGTGCTTCATCTAACTTTTGTTTGGTTTCATTAAAAGCTTTAGCTGTTGTTTTAGTCCAATTAAATTCTCTTCAGTTATAGGAGCTATAATTGCTCTGAATCTCCTATAGAAAGCAGCTAGCGCATGAAAATTACACACCTTAGTAATTGGATTAGGCGTAGGCCACTCTCTGTTTGGTCCAAACTTTTCAGGATCAGCTGTTATACTTTGTACAGAGATGATAAAACCTAAGGAAAGCACTTCAAACTGCACAAAAGAACACTTCTTAAGGTTAACAAACAACTTTGCTTCTCTAATTGCAACAAAAACCAAACAAAAATGGTCCAAAAGCTCTTTTTTACTACAAATCAAAATATCGTCCAAATAAACTACTAAAACTTACCAATAAAGGGTTGCAATACATGATTCATGAACCTCATAAAACTAACCACTTGCACAATCCTTCTTGGATTTTAAAAGCAGTTTTCGACTCATTTCTAGGCTTAATGCAAATTTGATGATAACCACTATGCAAGTCAATCTTGCAAGTCAATCTTTTTGAGTTGCAAGTCAATCTTGTTAGTACTCTTTCGACTCAATCTTGTTAATTAACATATCCGACATATATCATCAAGTCTAGGGATAGGAAACCTATATTTTGTACTGTTCTTATTAACATCTCTACCATCTACACATTCTCCAAGACCCATCTTTCGTAGGTGTCAAAAGAGCAGGAATGACAAATGGACTCAATCTATATCATACAAATCCCTTCGCTAAAAGTTCCTCAACTTGCCTATTCAACTTAGCACGCTCATTAGGATTCATCATACACTGGGGAAGATTAGGCAACAAAGATCCTGGGATAAAATCTATAACATGATGAATATCTCTTATAAGTGGTCACTCACTAGTTAACTCATCATTTATAGCATCAGAAAACTCTCTTAACAAATTACTAATCTCAAGAGGATAATCAATTTTAGATAAAAAGAAGTGTTACTAAAAACATATCTAGCTAACACAATTAAGCAATATTTATTCTCCATCTATATTTTTGCAAGTTCTCTATGGTTCAAAATGTAAAGATGTTTCTTAATGGGTAGTAGAGGAGAAAATTGACTTTTTTTTCTTGTCTCATCTTAAATGGTTTGACAGTTGTCAAAGTAATTTTCTTACCTTTGTATTTGAACACGTAAGTGTTGTCTCTATCACAACAAATATCATCTTGATAATGGCCTATTCTATTAGAACAAGACATTTTTGTCGGACCAACATTAACCTAAGCAACTCAAAAATGTGTGGGACGTGGCTCTAATTTAAGCTTCAACCTCTCTGTGGCAGACTTGAGACCACATTCATCATGGTACTTCCTCTATCAATTACCAACTTACATGACATCACCACTTCTAATGGAAGTGTAAAAAATATTGGTATGCTTCCAGTCATCATCCATTGCAGTGTCCAAAACATATCTCACAACATTGACATATTCATCACTTATCTCTAACTCTCCCTCATTCCCAAAATATATTGTGGGATCTACAATTTCGTCCCCGTAATCAGAAAAATCATGATCCCCACACTCATTTATGCTCTGGCTCTAAAAGTAAGGCTTGTTTTGGATGTTGAGAAGCAATATGACCCTTGTCACGACAATGATAACGCTATATTGCAGAATTGCTTATTAGAAGAAGCAGTGGATTGAGAATTGGAGGAAATATTAGCCTTACTCTTAGGAGTGTAGTCTTTGCTCTTATCATTGCTATTTGTAGGTGATGAGAAAGGTTTAGAATGATATGACCTAACTGATGGTGAAACCATTTGATGAAAAGGAGGAGTCTTGTTATATTTTTCCTGTCTCCAAAGCCTTCTGATAATCCTTTTGTATTGATTTGGGAAAATGTAGCATGAGTTCTCTTTTAATGTCTTCTCTCAAGACATTAATGAACCTATTTTGTGTAATGAAAGAGTCTTCTACCACAATATACTTAGTCATAAGCTCCTCAAACTGATGCATGTAATCTACTACACTAGAGGTCAATTACTTAAAATATAACATTTGATCCATGAAATGACTTTTAATAATAAGCAGGAAGATATTTTTCTTTTAGTTTTTGTTTATTGGGTAATAGGTTGTTCATGCAAACAATCCATATTGCATAGAACATTTGACCAGTGTTTCTTAGCTGTACCTGCCAATTTCATTTTAGTAAAATGAACACAGTCCAGATCAGACAAAGCCAATCAACAAAAACATTGGGATCCAATCTCCCTCAATTAGAAAATTTTACCTCATTAGCAGAATGGAGGTCTGCTACTGTACCTTACCAAATTTTTTGATCTTGCAAACTTGATGATCTTCTGTTGTAAGTTGGCTGCCTTTCATTCAAAAGTTTGCCAAATCAAGGGCTGCCAGAGTTGAAATCGAAGCTAGCACGCTGGTGTCTTTGTAGCCCACACACTTGTCACATTGACAACTTGAACAAGAAAATTGCTAAGATCTTTTATGCAGCAAGAGCACTATGGTGTTGACAACTTGACACCTTGAACAATACAGATGCAAGTCTTTCATGCAGCAGCAATTTGCCACTCAGCAAAGAGTATCTCCCTTCAAAGTTCAAGCTGTGCACTTTTGGCTACACAAAATTTGGTAATAATGTTTTTAATGAATGGTGAAAAATTCCTTTGTTGTAGGAATTAACTACAGAACTTTTAATAAATTTGTAGTAAGCAGAATCCTAAGACAATGGTGAACAGTCGTGGCCATGGATTGAGGGAGAGATTAAGAAATCTTTGATCAAATCTCTTTGCTAGTACCAAGACAAGAATTAAAAAAAAAAAAAAAGACTGCTTAATATTGTTTATATAGGGCTGAATACTAAAAATAAAACTCTTAACCCTGATAATAAAGTCCAATACTAAAAATACACATAACAAATAAAATAATTTACTTTCTATATTTCTTTCTAAAATACGTAGACCTAAAGTCTTTTTAATAGGTCCTGCATCATCTACTGTTATGAACTTTTTATTATTGAGATGGCACAAATTCTCCCTGAATTCAAAATGGTTAGATTTTTGTCATCATGTAGGGTTGGTTTTATTTCCACACTGGAGATCGATGGTTCGCAAATTTTTGGAAGGGAAAGGCCAACGGTGAAAGCCGGTTCTATTCGAAGTCTGGTGAAGTCTTTTTTGGCCAGTTCCAAGATGGGTGGCGACAAGGCCATTTTCTTTGTATTGATGTTGGTGGAGCAAGGTCAGTATTCCTCTTTTTCCTGTGTAGAACTATTGTTTTTTGCAGACGGTAGACTGATGACTTTTATGATGTGAGATCTTGTGTATATTTTAGCCGATGTATATGTTAAACAAAATATTTAGACTAGCCCTCTTTCCACAACTATTTTTGCTAGGGCTACAATCTCATTTTATTTTTGTTCAATCACTTTTTTCTCTTTTTCTGTGTCATCTCCCTTTCCTTTTCAGTTCATATCATCTTATGACCCCTTTCAATTGTATTCAACAATTACTCAATGTTGGAGCAGTTGACAAAAATCTTGATTATGGTAAGAGATCAAGGATTGGAAACCATGAATATGGAGCTTGGGTCGGGTATGTATTTGACATAATATATATCCTCCCAATGTGTCGGTGGTGATTTTGACTGATAATAGTAAACCACACTGATCAAATGATCAGGTGGTGATCAGGGACCTAGATTAGATTTCCATAGATATATTCCTGCTGAAAATTCTGAAGAAGAATAGTGGCTTTACAACAAGCTTTAACTTCTCATATCATCTTCCCAGAAGAAGATGTCTTTCATGATTTTGTCACATGATCCTCAAAGAGGTGGAAAATGTTGAAAATCTATTTCTATTTTTCAAATAAATTTAGTGTGGCCCAGTCATAATATAAAAATTGGATTCAATCTCTCTCTCTCTCTCTCTCTCTATATATATATATATATATATAAATGAAGAAAAAAAAGGTCAGAAATTAAAAGGCAATTAAAGAAAAGCCTGAAGGAGAACTCGATTAAAAGAAGGCAAGTTACGAATAAGAGTGATAATGCTCTAAATTATGTAACAAAGACGTTGGAAAAGAGAGGTTATATATATATATATATATATAAAACTGAAGAAAAAAAAGTCAGAAATTAAAAGGCAATTAAAGAAAAGCCTGAAAGAGAACTCGATTAAAAGAAGGCAAGTTACAAATAAGAGTGATAATGCACTAAATTATAACAAAAACATGTTGGAAAAGAAAAGTTTGAGCAAAAATTGCCACATGAAGTGATCATAGGAGTTTGTTTTTATGCATTTGCGTCAAGAGAGAGAGAGAGAGAGGGAAGGGGTGGGGAGGTGTTAGTGCAGATTTATGGAGAGAACAGGGAATGAGTGCATATAAGTGGTAGGGTACTTTAGCAAAGTGAGTGATTTTACAACATATTAAAGTATTGTTTGGAATAAATTATGTGAGAAAAGAGAGAAAATAATTTTATTAATAGAATTCTCACTTTAGTAATAGAATTTTATTTGGAATAAATTTTAAATTGTTGACATTGAATTGAATTCTACTATTTGGAACAACTCTATAATGAATTGAATTTTTTTTATTTCTTAAATATCATTGTTTATTTAAAACAAGTATAGTGCCAATTTAAGTTATATGGTTAATAAAGTAACTTTATCTAAATTTTTTAATTAGAATGAAGTCTCTCGAAATCCTCTAGCTTTTAACCTAATTTGAATTTCTCATCTAATCATTTGTTTTTTAAATGAAAGAATTGAAGTTTTTTTATTATAGATTTTATAAACAAGAGAATCATTAAAATAAAGTTCAATTTTATCGAATTCTTTTGAAATCTGAATTTCCAAATAAGGCCTAAATGAATTGATTGTGGCCCTAGCAAAAGTGGTCAAGGAAAGGGAATTAGCCAATAGTCATCCATAAGAATCCTGGAATGCACCTAGTTGCTTGTTATGCAAATCAATTAGCATATAACTCTTTGTTTTACAGTTATTTAGCAGTTTACATTAAAGACTTGGGGTTTCCTTTAGAAGTTTTGAGTTTGAATCTCACTTAGATTAGGGCTGGAGTTGTGGGAAGGGAGAGATTTGTCATTTGTTTTACTGCTATTTAGAGTGTATAGCAAAGCTGGAGGTTTCTTAAAGGTTAGGATGGGAGTTATGGGATGGTTTGTAGCTCATTTAATATTTTGTAGCTCACAGGCCATGACAATTGCTTTCTTATAAGTGTTACAGTCCCTTGATGAAATTTACTAAAGATATGTTTTTTTCATGCCTTTCGTTTATTAGACATGATAATATTATGATTTGTTTACAAATTTTACTCAAGATGTACAGTTTTTACATGCATATCTGGATTGCAATCATTAGTGTTAGATTTATTGAATGCAGAAACTATAAAATCAGTGACGTTTCAATTTGAACAATTACTCGAAATTTTCCAATAACATAACACATCCAAGTATATGTTTCTATGCTAACCTTAATTATAACTATTGGATTTTTGCTTGTATTATGCCAAACTCCAGTTATGTGATCTATGTTTCTATCAATGCTCTTTATGTTCAGGTATGTTGAGACATGGGATGAAGGCGTTCTTGTTGGCCGGAAGCAACTGGACTCTGATAGTGATACTGGATAAAGAAAACATGTAATCATTTCTTTCTTTTCTTTTAAAGTTAGTTGTAAATACCCCTATTTATTTCACTTGTCAATTAGTGGATGTTTAGTGGTCATGTTAAACATTCCTTTGTCATGGCTTGACATTTTATACAATTAATATTGCATTTCTCTTTTCTGTAACATGTCTGTAACATTCCATGTCAGAAATTTTTAGGTTTAATTTTGCTTAAGATTTGAAATTGGAAAATTAGAAAATTAGTATATAAGATTATTAAAATTAAAAATTCGTGACAGGATTGTAAAAAAAAAAAAAAACATTAGGCCTTACATTTTTAGTACTTATTGTGTTGTGTAGTGATCTTCTCATGCTTTCCAGTCATTTTTTTTCTTCATCCATCAAGCTGTCCCTTGTTCTGAGCCAATGGTTAAGGTTTCTGCCATTTTTTCATCCTAAAGTTGTCGTTAGAACTAAAAAGTTCAGCCACCGCGATTTGATTCATTGCCAATGTCTTAATCCCGTCAAATGAAAACAATAGCTCGTGATCCTCGGTGCAATTCATTTCCTTGATTTTCCAGTGAGCTACTAGGGCTGTTGCCCACTAGCTTGATACATCTCCATGAAATTCTAAGCTTTGAGCAAAATGTATAATTTTTGAGCAACTTAGTTTTGAACTATTGGCATCGAGGTTTGATGTGGCCTGTGATACCATAAAGGTCATCCGTCAAGGGTATCATCAAGTTGCTAAAGAAAAATGTCTCCAGCTTAATAGACGACTTATGAGACTTAATCAGGCTAGGACTGCTGATTGGCTTTGAAATAATTAATGCATTATTTAGTTGCTTTCATGTGAAGTGCGTACTTATGTTTGCTCTGTCAAGTTAAACGACTAATGCCATTTAACAGAACGCCTGGTTGTAAATCAGCCACATGCTATCAAGTCAAAAGCATCTCCAGTTAGAGATCAGCTGCATAAAATTTAGTGTACTTTAGTAACCGACGAACAGATTCATTGATCAGCTTCTCAAGAATGTGAGCAATCTTTCACCCTTGGAAATGAGGAAGGCCTCAAGCCTCACAGCAAAAGGCTGCTCCTCACTAAGAGCAAGGTTCTCAAATCCTGAAGGTTTCACATTCATCTGTTGTGTGCAAATATGTTGAGTGCCGTCTACAACAGCTCTCTGCATCACCATATATTGAAAACTCTGAGCCCATCACGCTGGAATTAGCCTATTCATTGAACAGATGAATGATAGTTTTCGACAATTATCATGCAATAGAATTGAGTTTTGCTCAAATCCCATGTTTGAAAACTATCCTTTTGGAAAAATATGTTTAGCCTCCATAGAAGATTAGAATTCATAAAACTTTCTTCCATGGTCAAGATATTTTGATAATATTCTTTTTTTGTAAATATTTCGATTTAATAAGTTTGATGGAGATAAAATAATTTGGAAAGAATTTGAAAATTTTTTTTGTAATGATTTGAGATAAAGGGTTTTTGAGACGGAGAGTATCTTAATTTTTATTGAAATGATTTTGGAGGATTTAAATTTCTGGGCCTGTGAGCCCTACAATAGACTTTATAAAACAGAAGTAATTCTAATGATTGAGATATATATTCGACCTGTTATTACACTTGTAGTTATTTTTGTGAAGAATGGGCCTCAATTTTACCTTCTTCTATATCACATCAATCCAAGACTTAATGGGCAGGGCTAATTTAATGTTGGTAGATTTCGTATTGATGTATAGTGGGACCGTACTTTTATGTTTAGTTTTGCCATGAGGCTAGGGATGAGCAAAAACTGAGTCAGACGGAAAAAAATCGATAGAATCAAATTAATTTGATAAGGTTTGATCTTTTGATAAAATTAATGCGGTTTGGTTCGATTTTAATTTTAAAAAATTAAGTTTTTGATTTGTTTTAAAGATAAAAAACTAAATTAACCGAAGTTATTAATAAATCAAATCAATTTGAATTCAACTAGATTTAAAATATATGTAATTTAATCAAATCAAATTGAATCAAACTAAATTTTTATAGATTTGGTTCGGCTTATAGTCACATAAATTCCAGTTTATTTGATTTAGTTAATTCAATTTTTTCAAAAATTTCTATTCGATTCAGTTTTAAATATATAAAATTTGATTTATTTGATTTTAGTAAAAAATCGAACCAAATTATTTGAATCAACCATTTGTTTACCCTTAGATGAGGCATTAGGGTCTACTTAGAAGAAATTTTCTAATCAAGAAATCTAAAATTGAATCCATATCTCCTTTAATACATTCAATTTTAAAATCAAATATGGAAAGAATTATTTACCATCTGATGAAAATTTATTTTAATGTAATATTTTGTACATCCTTTTGTAAAACTAAATAAACAATGAATCCATATATATGTTCCCCAGTAAATGCTAACAAAAACAAGTAAAATATTCAAAATTCTTCGAATTTGTCAAAGATTATTTTTTAATCCATTTTAAAATTTAGCACTACATTTATTGTATATTACAAACAATGAAAACGGTGCTATTAAAATTTTAACTAGACTTTCGACTATTACACTATTTACTGATGACAAATTGAAGTATTTTAGGCTCTAACCATTAAAAAATATGTTCATATGTACATCTTATAGGTTGGATCAAATATGATTTTTTTTTTTTTAAACATCTGGCAAATTTTCTTTTCAAGCCAAATATTTGGAACATGTGGCAGAAGGGTATTCAATTCCATTTTTAAAAGCATATATTTCAAATCATTCAAAAAATAGAATGCATATTTTATGCAAGAGAACAAAATCAAAATATTTCTTTTGTATATCTTGTCTTTTAAAAAGTTTGAAAAACCACATTCTTTTTTTTTTTTTTTTGAATTGTAAGGAGCATAAAAATCCTCATGCAGATTTTTTTTTTTTTTTTTTTTTGGGTTCAAAATCTTTTTCTAAATACACAAATCTCATTTGTTATATTTTGGGTTATGGCTGATAGTGTTCGAAAAGAGGGTGTTAGGACTTGCATATTTATATGGTAATCTCCGAATGTGAAAATAGGATGAGGCATATTTATATGGTCATCTCCGAATTGTAAGGTAGAGTTAGGTAAGTCTGATGTAGAATACCTATGTGGTATACTTATATAAGGAGCATAAATGCCAAAGAAAAGTTTGGAGACTCCTATATAAATGGCACTAGAGGCAGAGCTATCATCAGAAAGTGTAGTACTAGTTGATTTTCCATCAAATCTAAGTTAAACTCTTCTATCTCGGTACTAGATAATAGTTGTAAGTTTGATGTTTGGTTTAAATTGTTTTGGAGTTTCATGGGGTGCTATCCCTTCTCAAATTCATTTTTCATGTAAGGTTATATCTGTTCATTGTATAGATCTAAGAATAATTGTATTTGCTCTACTAAATTCTATTTGTAACAAAAGAGTTTCTCTCTTATGGGAATGAAACCAATATTTGGAAGCAAAAGTTGTAATCATAACTTTATAATGGATTTTGCAAATGAGAGCTATAAGAATAGATCTTCAAGCATTTTATAATTATGTGTTTTTATTTGCAAAGTCATGTCATTTAAAATATGTTTGTCATCAAGAGACATTGCAAGATTTGGATAAAAGGTAAATAAATAGAACATTTATAAGGGCTAAACTCAATAAAACATAAAAGAAAATTCTGAAAATTCGTATGTCAGGCATTCCTAAGGGGACCACAATTAAACTATTCAATCCTTCTCTAGCAGAAGGCTTTGTATATTTGTACCAAGCTTATGTGAATGTATTTGTAATATTTATCTCTATGGGCTTGTAAGGATTTTTGAGAAAGAAGATGTATAGTTTTAAAAGATTTTGAAAATTGGATATCTCTTTCTTTAGATTTGATTGTAAACTCATATTTGAAAAAAATTAACTTGGTGGTTTTATATATCTAATCTTTCTGTAATTTAGGTATTTTTTAATTAATCATCAATATTTTTTTGTAAAATTTTGGATAAATTACAAATTTAGTGCCTAAATTTTTTAAGTTTTTCTATTTTGCTGTCTAGACAACTTTTTTTATTCAATTAAGTATTTGAACTTGCAAAAACATTTGCAATAATGTAGTGTTTTCTCTGATCTGAAGAGATAAAATTCATAACTTCGTTACATTCATCTGACTTGATACTATATTCTATACATTATTTCAATTAATTATGTTTTGAAATTTTAAATGCAAAATGTTTTCACTTTAAATACATAATTTATTCATTTTTTTGTTTATTTTTTGTATATATTTCAACAAATTATACAATGATAGAAACATAATTTGTTCAAATATATATATATATAATTTAAAAAAAATGAACAAATTTTGTATTTAGAGTGAAGAAGTTATGTACTTATAATAATTAATTGAAATAATGTACATAATCTGGTACTGGATCAGAAGAATTTCTCTGGTATCGAATCGAAAGAATTTCCACATAACATCCGCTGATCATTTAGATTGGAGAAAAATATCACATTGAAAATAATTTTACCAGTTCAGACACTTGATTAAACAAAAGAAAAAATGTTTAGACACCAAAACAAAAAAAATTAAAAAGTTCAAACACCAAATTCGTAATTTACCCTAAAATCTTAGATAGTGATTTTTTCACTGCAAACTATCATTTTTCTCAAAATTCTCAAGAGTACTTGAATATAAAGAAGAAGTGGTTCTAAACAAAAAAGTATCCATTAAAGCAAATTATAAGAACTTCTCAATTAGCCTAGAATATGCCAAAGGATTTACAACCATATTAGCCTAAAGTATATCAATGGAGTTAGGCTCATAATTTGTTATTGATTGCTAGAATGATAATATACAAGATATAAAACGCTTATATAAATATTTCTAAATACTCAAAATGAAAAAATAAAATAGTATATATAATTGTCATTTTTAGCCATAGCCTATCTATCAAATATGATAGAATTTTCATTTTAAATATATCATAATTCTTAATTATATCTACTTAAATAAATATTCCACATATATAAAAAAGTTATATACCATAAATATAATGATTATAATAATTATATATATAATTTAATAAAAAATTATCTACAAACTTGATATTTTTAGTTAAATAATTTTATTATATATGATATTAATATTGCTATAATTTTATTTAATTTCATTTTTTTAGAAATCCATTTAATATCTCAATTGTAAACATATAAATATATTATTCTATCTACACTTTAATAAATTAATATTTAATCAAATTGATTTAAATAATACCAATTAAAAATGTTTAGTCCCCACACTAAGTATATCTTTTATACTTAGCTTCATCCTAGAGTGAAACTTCTAGGATGAGCCACTTCACTCCTTTTCTACTTTTCTTTGGTGGGAAAAAACTCGAAGAGCTTACAAATGCATTTATGTTTACTCACATTATTATCACATTCTATTACATATTATAATTTTGAAAATTAATAATTTACATTTAATTTTAAAATATAATATTTTAAATAAAAGCACATATAACAAAAGACAAATCGACTTCTTTCTTATAAGTCAAATCGAGTCTTGTGTAAGGATTGCAAAGTTATCCCAAACAAATTTTTAACAGCTCAACATATATTATTGGTCTTGGATGTCAAGGTTAGGTGGTGGTCTAGAAGACCATCTTAGAATGCCTCTATCAGGATGAAATGGTGGGAGTTAAAAAAGAAGTGTGAGTAATTTAGGAATGAATTAGGAAACATAAGAGCATGAGGTTTAAATGTAAAAGCAAAGAATATGTAGGCAAACACATGAGTAAAAAGATTTAAGAGGTATATAGAAAGGTACCTTGAGAGACTAGAGCATAGAGCCCACCTTTAAAGAAGAGGTAATAGTAGAGTGAGACAGTTTAAAAGCAATAAAGAGTAAAAGGGAATGGCATAAGAAACTGACTAAGAGAAAAAATAGAGATACATATAAGCAGTATAAAATAGCAAAAAAGGAAGTAAAAAAAGCAGTGAATCGAGCAAAACCACAACTTTACGAGAAGTTATATGAGAAATTATTAATAAAATAAGGAAAAAAGACATCTACAATTTGGCTAGGATAAGGAAAATGAAGTATTAAGATCTAAATCAAGTTAAGTATATTAAGAGTAAGAATGAAATGATTTTAGTGAAGGAGGAGAATTATAAGAAAAGGTGGAAGAGTTATTTTACGGGTCTCTATAATGAAAGCTATAATGAAAACCTAATAGGTGTGGACCATATAGCAATAAAGAAGAATGTGAATTAACCTAGGAGAATTAGATTCCCGAAAGTTAAAGAAGTCTTAAGGAGAATGAAAATAGGCAAAACATCTAGTCCTGATGAGATCCCTATTAAGGTGTGGAAATACCTAGAAAATATAAAGGTACCCTGATTAATTCATTTAATAAGATTTTGATGTCCAAAAAGATGTCAAATGAATGGAAAAAGAGTATCTTAATCTCAATCTTTAAAAACAAATGAGACATCCAAAGCTACTCCAACTATAAAGGGATTAAGCTAAGCAGCCACACTATGCAATTATGGAAGAGAGTTGTGAAACATAGCTTTTGATGTTACACATCTATTGTGGCCAACCAATTTAACTTTATGCCAATTCGATCCATTATGGAAGCAATTTTTCTTAATAAAAGCTTAATGGAGAACTATATAAAATTAAGAAAGATTTGCATATGGTGTTCATCAATTTAGAGAAAGCTTATGATACAGTGTCATGTGAAGAATATGTCAATTTGACATATATTATAGAACAATCACTAGTATACATATAGTTGCAAAAGATATGAGAGACTTCCCAATCACAGTCAAACTATACCAAAAGGCAATATTAAATTCATATATTTTCAAATTAATCATGGATGAATTGATAAAGGATATACAAGAGAGCATCCTTTAGTGCATGATATTTGCTAATAACATAGTGCTAATAAATGAGACTCATATAGGAGCCAATAGGAAGTTAGAGCTCTAGAGAAATACAATAAAGCTAAAGAGTTCTAAAAAAAGTAGGACTAAAACTAAGTATATACATTGTAAGTTTAATGAGAGTTATAATAGAGAGAATATAGAAATGATATTAGAAAGAATAGTTATACCCTAAAGCACACACTTCAAATACTTAAGCTCAATCTTGCAAGAAGATGAAAGTTGTGAGGAAGATATTGGTCATCAAATTAAAGCAGGATGGATAAAAAAAATGCATCAAACGTGTTGTGTGATAGCAAAATTTCATATAAGTTAAAAAGAAAAGTTTATCCCATTGCGATAAGACCTACTATGATGTGCAGATTTGAGTGTTTGATGATAAAGGTGTTATTCTCCAAGATTAGTATAGCAAAAATGAGAATACTAAGATGAATTTATGATCATACTAAAATAGATAAAGTTCATAATAAATATATTAATGATAAAGTTGAAGTTACTCTGATTGTAGACAAATTGAAGGAAGGGAGGTTAAGTTGTTTTAAATATGTGAGTCATAAGCTTTTAAACACAATAGATAGAAAAGCATAACACATTAAAGTAGACATATCTGAAAAAGGAGGAATAGACCTAAGCTCATGGAGAAAAACAATTAGAGACTTTACAATTTTCCTAAGATGTAGTCCCAAATAAAAAAGTGAATCCATATAGTTAATCCTAATTAACTTGAGAATAAGACTTGATTGAGAAGAATGAAAATAGGCAAAACATGTGGTCCCGATAGGATCCTTCTTGAGGTATGAAAATGCCTAGAGGATATAGAGATAACTTGGTTAAGACATAGAGATAACTTGGTTAACTCATTTGTTTAATAAGATTTTGATGTTCAATAAGATGTTAAATGAATGGAGAAAGAGTATCTTAGTCCTAATCTTTAAAAACAAAGGAGACATCTAAAACTACTACAATTATAGAGGGATTAAGCTGATGAGCCATACTATGAACTTATGAAAGAGAATTATGGAATAGAGTTATGGAAGATAATTGTGAAACATCACATTCGATGTTGTACATTTATCTTGGCCAAACAATTTAGCTTTATGCTAAATCGATCCACCATGGAAGCAATCATTCTTAACAGAAGTTTAATAGAGAATTATAGAGAAATGAAGAAACATTTACATATGGTGTCCATTGATTTAGAAAAAACTTATGATAGAATGCCACGAAATGTATTATGATGGACTTCAGAGCGCAAAAATATGTTAGTTACATATATTCATATAATAGAAAACATATATGATGGAACAATTGCTAGTGTATGTACAGTTCGAAGAGATACGAGAAACTTTTCATCATATTCGAACTACACCACAGGATGACATTAAGTCCTTATTTTTCAATTTAGTCATAAAGGAATTGATAAAAGATATACAAGATGACATCCTTTAGCATGTGATGTTTGATGATAATATAGTGCTAATAGATGAGACTCAAAACATGAGTCAATAAGAAGTTAGAGTTCTGGATAAATACATTAAAAGCAAAGAATTCTAAAATAAGTAGGACTAAAATTGAGGACATCCATTATAAGTTTAATAAGAGTTGTAGTAGGGAGAATATGGAAATACAATTAGAGGAAATAGTTATACCCTAAAGTACACACTTTAGATACTTAGGCTCAATCCTCCAAGAAGATAGAGACTGTGAAGAGTATATTGTTTATTGAATTAAAGCGGGATGGACGAAAAAATACATCGGGCATGTTGTGTGATAGCAAAATTTCACACAAACTAAAATAAAAATTTTATCACTACGATAAGACCTATGGAAGTGAGTGTCAAGCAATGAAGGCACA
The DNA here is from genome assembly GCA_949677035.1 of Omphalea diandra. Classification (NCBI taxonomy): domain Eukaryota; kingdom Viridiplantae; phylum Streptophyta; class Magnoliopsida; order Malpighiales; family Euphorbiaceae; genus Omphalea; species Omphalea diandra. The sequence continues at coordinate 32,639 of CATIWR010530714.1, read as the reverse complement.
ACAAATCTCCAAAATTAGTGTGGCAAAAATAAGAATGCTAAGATAGATGTGTGGTCATATTAAAGTAGATATAATGAATAAATTAGAGATAAAGTTGAAGTTACTCCAATCGTAAACAAGTTAAAGAGAGAAAGACTAAGATGATTTGAACATGTGAGTCATAAATCTTTAGATGCACCAGTTGAAAAGTAGTTTACATTAGAATATACATATGTGAAAAAATGAAGGATAGATCTAAAAATTCACATAAAAAAATTCAATATAACTTAGAGACCTTATATCTTTTCAAAATATAGCCCAAGATCACCCGAATGAAAGCAAATTTATATAACCGACCTCATTTAAACTGGGAGTAATTAGTTGAGTTGAATTATATAATATTTTAATTAAGACTAAATATAAACTCATAATCTTTTATAGTTTTATAATTTTTAAATGATGGTTTTGCTCATGACCCTTTCTTAATGTATATATTAAAAATAGTTAATATTTATATTTCTTCAATAAAATGATGCTAAAATTTTGTTTACAATTTTAAAAAAACAAAAACAAAAAGAAAAAGGCATGCTATATATATGTTATTTATGTGGACATATTATTCCAACATGTCTTCCATGTTTGAGAAATATAAATTTACCAGTTGCAACAAGTAAAAAAATCAATTATTTTACATTTTTCTTACATACAAGACAAAATTTGTTAAAGCTAAAAATTATTCACTCAAAAAGAGAAGAAATACAAAACATATGAAACATGAAAAAAAACTGTCAAATTATGTGTTATCATAGATAAAAACATAAGAGAATTTAGAATATATTTTAATTTATAAAAAAATAAGTAGTTATGATAATTCACTAAATAATGCATTATGATGATTGAATATGTTAATCATTTCAGACATATAATTAATAGTCACTAATGCAATACTTAATCAATTAAAAATTAACAAATCATATATCAATAGTATGATACTATAATCAAAACCCTTTAAAAAGTGATTCGAATTGGAGATCCTTCAGCTTTCACACAATTAAAGAATGAGATAAAAATACAAACTAAACCAAATTGGTTGACATCAATTGAATCCTCTACTATTGCATTCATGACCTTAAAATTTGACTTTTCACATCTGTCTCCAGTTTACACCAAAAAGTTCTTTTCATTCTTTGAAAAGGAAACCGGAAAATAAAAGGATATTTTGATGGAGAATAATAACAAAATGCAGTAGAAACGGTAATAAAAAGACTCTGGTCATATCCAACACCATGAAACCATTTGACAATGACGAATGACCAAAAAATGTTTGGCTTCTTATGCTTTTGTTGAAGATTCTAAACCAATCCAAGAATCTCCCAAAAAAAAAAAAAAAAAAAAAGGCCCCATTACCATTCTGTCTACCATTGCACTCAACAATCATTATTTCCTGATGTGATCAACACCTACAATAATCAGATTATTTGGCATCATGCAAAGGGCCAAGCATCAAATAATATGTAGTAGTTATGCAAGAAAATGACGAGCAAACGTACCTGAATCAGATAGCAGTGCTCTATAAGCTCAGTGCTATACAACCAGAAAGAGAGAAATTTAAAGGGTTCAAAGGTGCTGAAACTGACACACTATGTTCACTCCAATGACATTCCACGTCCTCGCTTTAAGTGCTTTTGCGGTTAGTTTTTATAAAATGAACGATACTTTGACCCTCATTTCTAGTTATGACATGAAAAATAACCTCATGCCAATGACATCGGGCAACAGCAATTGAAGAACCAACCTAGGCACAAGTCCCAGTTATTAAGGATCAATGATGTTGTTGCAAATCAGAAATTGATATCATTGAATAACAGTGACTATAGCACACTATACATAGCTAGCTCGTCGAAACTGAAAACAGTATCTTTGAAAAAGTTATACCAAAAACCTTCTATCCTTGATAGTTATAACATTTCCTTGATCTATATTACATGACCGGATTTTCTTTGCCTGGTCCATTCTGGCAATCAGAAACAGAACAAAACCACAGCTATACATGTCCAGTTCAGAGTAAAACATAGAAAGGACAAATTGTTGGAAAATTTTGCAGTACCTAATTTTAACCATTTGAGTAATAAATATGGGGCATGCAAAACAGACTTGAATCAGGCTCTACTCATTCCTAAGAATTATTGTCGAAAAGTTCAGGAAAATTTCATGCCTTCCCTCTTCACTCACTATAGACTCTCTTGCCATCCTATTTACCAGTTACCTGTTCCTAATTCGCACTTCATCCTTTCTTGATTTTGCATTCTTTTCGTCACTATTGTCTTCTTGTTTGCTGACAACACCATCTGATTTCATTGCTTCCGTTACAATTTGCTGGTCCTCAGCAACTGCACCATCTTTTACAATCTCAATATTATGACCAGCATTTCCTTTTACAGAGTCATCATTCAACTTATTTCCCTCCACAACCACGTCAGAATTATTATCTACTTGGTTAAAGGAGTCCTGAGTGGTAACCACATCTTTGCCACTTCCATCAGACCCGGAGGCATGAGTATCCACCACAGAAGGTACATCATTAGATATGCTTACATCTGTATCCATGGGTGCAGTTTTCTCAGAACCAGCATCTGTACCATGTTTTGGACTAGCATTAACAGTGTCTTGAGAAATATTAGCTTGCTGCTCTAAGATTTCAACCTTGGATGAATCGACTGGCATAGAACTTCCAAGTTCATTGGTAAGGATAGGCACAGAAGTTTCTGAATTTGGCATAGCAGCTAGCTTTGCTACACTCTCAGCCAACTCAAGGGTCCGATTTTTTGCAGCAATTTCTTCCTGTTGCTTTGCTAGTGCTCTGTAGTCATTGATAAGATGTTGTGTCCTTTCCAGCTCAGCCACAAGATTTCCATACTGCCTTTGCAAAGTTTGCTCAAGCTCCTTTTGCTTCTGAACTTCATCCCACAGACCATTGATTCTGTGTGATGCTGCTAATTGTTCTTGCTTCTGTAAAGCTTGGAAGCACTCCAGTTCTGTTCCAGCAGTGTCCATCTGTTTTAAAATTGACTCAATTGGTGGCAACAGCTGCCTTTCTGCCCATATCTGATCATTCAAAAATGTCGGTAATAGTAGCTTACAAGCCAAAATCTTGCACAAACTCTAATGAGAAAATAATAAGATCCCATCGCAAACAAGCAATACAGATGGTAAAATAATGAGATCCCATCCAAATAACAAAACCATTTTCAATTTGCATTATGGCTCATAAAAAAAATTAAACATCAGAAGGATATTATTTTCCGAGGATAAATTGGACTAAACATGTTGACATGGAGATAAACGCTCCCTGAGTTTGACAGAGTTCAAAGTGAAAATCACAGAAGCTATGAATGTCAAACAAAAAGAAATCAACACATTTCACAACTGCCCACATGAAATGGCAATATAGAACTACAAGCATATCCTGTGATTAAAGCAAACATGCAATTTTCCTTTGATAGATTCCAATTACTTGTAACTATCTGTGTCTTAAAGGTTAAAAATACCAAAAGAGAAAATAGAGAATGATATCTACAAAGATATATAATTACATATGATGAAAAAAAGAAAAAAAATGTTAATGATGAGGAGTGAAAGGAAACTGCAATATGGGTATCCTCCTAATATAATCAAGACAGGAAACATGCAGTAAAGATGACAAAATTGAGCATACACCAACTGCAAATTGTTTTGAAGGAGGTCCAAAAGAATTGCTGTAACTTACAAAACAGATACTTTTTCTTGCGCATCAAAAATTTTTAAAGGCAATGGAGCTGCCACGGTTTGAAACCTTGATGTTATCATAAACCATAATTCTACAACTATTTAGTCATGGCAATAGGAGCTAAATTGAAAACCATTTTGATGTGGCAATTTGAAAACTGCTGAAGTGCGTTATACATATCTTCAGAACAAAATATAGCAAATAAGAAAGAAGTTAAATCTGCAGTACAAAAAAAGACAACAACAGTAATGACAATAAGATTTACAAAAAAATCTTAGCAGCTATACCACAACATACCTGGTAACCTTGTGTAAGAACATTAACTTTCTTCTCAAGGCATAATGCCTTCTCTCTTTCAGCCTCTAAGCTCATTTTGACATTGTCAAATTCATTCTGCAAATCTGCCAGTTTCTCCACATTTCCAGCACCACTAAACAGACCATATGTGTTTCTAGGGGAAGTACATGAGATCATTTAGACACATTTTGTGTGCACCAACAAATTCATTGAGAGATTCACTTTCATGTCCCATTGCTACACAGATATGCTGAGCCTCTTCCTTAATCAAATAATCAGCCTGTAAAAGACAAATGTTATCATCAAACAGTTTGCAAATGGGTCAATAATGATATATTATTGCAAGGTCTTCTGAAAAAAAGAAATCAAATTATTAAATAAATGAAAAAGGTCAAGCTTTATGGAATTAAGAACAATATGGAGATAATGCAATAACTACAGAAAATATATCAAAGCAAAGGAAGAAGCCAATGAATCAGATAAGATGGAACATTGAAAATATTGATTATAAAAGAAACACGATCAGAAGACAAACACAAAGAAATCTCAAAACATACAAGTTTAAGAAACCACAGAAAATCTCTGCAGGGTTTGACAAGAGGACAAAACAAGCTAAACTATTTTTTTCTTAGCATCAAGCAGTGTTGCTGCCTCTGAACTGCTCCACTAGTTATCAGTATATTGCTAAGTCAGTTTGTTCCATTTAACTAATAGCAGAATTTCACTGCAAAGCTATTCAATGTATTCAAAATCCACAATTCCATTCTCTGTATAACTTTCTGAGTACAGCACCAGAAATATTCTCTTCCTCAGTGCTAATTTCAGAGAGAGAAATAACTAGTGGAGCAGTTTCAACATCAATTTGTGACATCACACCAATTGAGAATGGGGTGAGGAAGCGCTTCATTGGATCGAGCAAAAGAAATTTCATAAAAATAACAGGGGGCAAAGGAACCATAGCAAATACCCTCTAATTAATCTTGCAATCATAGTAATTAGAATTGTTCTATTTGTGATTTGAATCATACAATTCCATTCAGCTATACTTTATCAATTCGAATCTATACGCTGAATCAGAAATATCCCTAAATCAATACCAAATAATGTGAATCAATATGTATGATTCAGCTGATTCTTTCCTTAGGATCCAATAGGTTTAAATTTTAAAATTTTTATTTCATGGTCCCCTAAACCTAATCCATGTAGTTTGAAGTAAGATTCAGGAAAGAAATGACTTAACTAAACAGCAAAACATCTTCCTTTTCTAGTATTCCCATAATATTCCAGTGTTTTCCCAAGCTAATAGGAGAGTTTCCTATTCATTGTCATCCTTTTCCCACTCCCCTTGTCTCTATTTCATTTTCAATCTTCTTCTGTTTAGCCAACAACATTTTAAACCTCTGTCAATCTAAAATAGTCCATCAAATTTTAGTACATTACTACAGTGATAGAGCTCCCCCCTCTCTTATTGTTTGATAAAATCTTAATGCTTTCTAGCAGTTGATATGATAATTAAGGCTTTTTTCAGTTATTATTTTACATAGATATATAATATATTTAATTAATTTAGAGAAGTTGTACTGAATCTTATGATTTATTCGATTCTTGATTCACAAAATGGAGGTCTCAATTCATGATTTCACAAAAATGCTTGCAATCCCCAGAGCTAAATAAGCTCCCTAAACCTTTTAAATCATGGTGTGAATGAGCCTCCAATTCACCAAAATCCTCAGATTAGCAACTTTTTTGCCTAGTCTGTGAGCCAATATTCATATTTCAGGTCTCCCCGATACTTATCTAACACAATCAGAACATTCATAGCAAAGAAACAAAGTTACGTGCAAAATCTTTCAAAAGCCAGCGCCATAATAAAGCATTGGCATCTTGAAAAAAACAATATTTTAAAAGAAGAAAAGGATAAACAACGAAGAACTAAGGAACTAATTATAGCCTTGCCATTGATATCATACAACCTCTATTGCACGAAAATGGAAACGCGGAAATGGGAAAAAGGAGAAACAGGGAAACGGATACAAGGAAACTACATTTTTAAAGAATTTATGAAAGAAACTGTGGGAGAAACATCAAAATAAAGAAACGCAGAAACGTTTCCAAAACAGAAAAACGGTGATGCAATAAAAGTTCTGTGCTTTATAGCATACAACTAACAAAAAGAGAAATGAACTAACAAGCATTGACCTTGATTAAAGTTTCACATGCTTCTAAAGAAAAAAAAAATTATTTAGATAAACCTCAATTGCAATTCTACTACTTGAAACAAATTTTGAATAATTCTAATACCATAAGCTCAAACAGAAAGCTCTAGCAAGAAAACGGAAGATATTTCTGTCCAATAAAACAAAAACAGTAAGGAAATTTTCATAAATTCCACTATATCTATAAGGAATTGGTCCACAACCAACAAGTAACCATTTGTTTCTTTACGTAACCATCCCTTCTCCCAATAGCCTACAGACAACCAAAAAAAAAAAAAAGCAAGCAATAGTACAGCTGGAAACAGAACAATCGAAATAAACAAGAAGCTAATATCACAATCAACTTGCCAATCGCATGACCACAGAATATAGATAGAAGGACAAAAGTTTTTAGAATTATAAGATATAATACGTACCTCTTTCATCTCATCTTCTTCAAAATCCTCTATCAAAGGGACAGAGACAGCAGATCCATTGGCAGACCGCTTGGAACCTTTCTTTTTCTCCCTATTCTACTTATCGTCTAGTGGATACTTTGCATCATCATGCTCAAGTAAGGTTAGAAGTTCCTTTCTTATCATTTCATCAGCCTGTTCAGCTGACGTAGGACGAACAAAGGAACTCTTATCTCCATCAGCTCTCAGCAAAGAATTTCTGATCAGTTCTAATGAAGCAGCAGGAGGCCTAGGTAGTTCCCTCTGCAGTACTTTTGATCTCTTCCTAAGTAACGCCTGCTGTCGAGCTTCTTCCTCAGCCTTTTCTCTAGCTATTCTATCAGGCATATCCTCTTCAATCTTCTCCTCTGTTTCTTCATCATCCTCTGGAGGTGGTTGAATAACTATTTGGTATTCATTCTTGAATTGTGGGAGACTACTGAGACCAGATAGCAAGTTCCTTCTTAAATCAGCTTGTCTCCGTTGCTCAAGTTTTGACATTTATGTGGAGTTCATCCCTGATGGGAGTTCCTTTGTTGTTGTCGTAACAAAACGATCCCTTGATGGTGTCATGCCTATTCTAGGAGTTGGACCAACGCCACCAGGAGTTGCAGAAGGGGTCAGCATAGGATTGGGTGTTTGAATTTCTTTTTTCTTGGGAGTGACCCCTGAAAAATCTGAAGGGTGCAACTCTGGATTTCGCCTCCTAAAAGTGGTGTTTGAGATTCCCTTGACCAAGCCAAGCTTTCGGCCTCCATCATAATAGCACCCCCCCTTACCAGCAGGAGTCCTCTGTGGAGTTCGCAATGGCATCATTACCTGCTGTGATGTTTGGGCATACTGTGCCAAAAGAGCATGTGTTCCAGCACTCCCTTCTGTTAGTTCCTCACCCCGAGAAAGAAGATCGCTTGCATAACCCATCCTGGCGATTTCCTCTAATTCATGATATGAAATTTGTGGTGCAGGAAGCATCAGCTTTGACCTCTTGCTTAATGTTTCTGGATCATTCAACTTGTTTGCTTGTAGAATAGATGATGAGGCATCTTACTGTTGAGCAATTTTATTCTTTGCAATGTCCTGCTTTCTCAACTGGGCCTCTACATCAACTTTCCTTTTCCCTGAAGCTCTTCAATATTAGTTGGGAACTCGGACTGCTCCACCGGTCTATCTTCATCAGCAATGTCAAAAAAGCCAGAAGGAGGCCTCTTCTCAAAGGTAATTTCTGAATTATAGTCAATACCTTTCCTTTTTCTATTCCTTTGCCGTGCATCAATACCAGCAGCTTTTAATTCTTTCCTTTTCTGTAAGGAAGCAAGCCTCCCGGCCTCTTCAAACTGTTTCTCTCTAGCTTTCCTTATTGCCTTTTTTCCCCTAGTATTGGCTAACCGAGCTCGTGCTTCAGAAAGCATTTCCTTCTCATCCTCATCCATATCAACAGGAGCAGGACAAGCAGGTTTTGACTCGGGGTTCAGATCAATCTCTCCAGGACACAATTTTCGCAGGTCACCAGGTTCATAGTTCTCATCCTTAACACAGGTTGCATCCTGTAGTTTCTCATACCGCTCAAGGCACTGAGATGGAGTACGGCCAACAATTGGGGCAATTGTTATCCATTGAGTTGGCATGAGCTTAGCAATATGAAGCAATTTCTCATCCTCTTCCCTCGTCCACTCAGTCTGCAAACATTATGAAACAAAAGAATCAACCTCTACATGCGCAACGAAGCAGCTAAGCTAACTCAAGTGCAGTTCGACATATTCTGAACTGAAACTCAAGTTTTCTTAATTGGATCAACAAAATAAATAGAGCCCAGAAACGAGCAATAATAAAAATACAAACTTGCACATCCTCCTAATTTCCTAGCATTTTCAATAATCCAAAATGTGAAGCACTTCATGCACAGTATAAGAATCACACTGCTTTAATTTTAATTGTCCTCATAAGATTCCGACAAAAAGAAGAGAAACTCAATTCTACACTCTTTCCACTTTCTTCAAATCAACAAAACTATTGTCAAATCACGGAATCTGGCAGCGCAAACATCTAAGAACAAGTAAACAATAGAGCGGAAATATCACATTAAGCATGGAAACACACATTAGAAAAGATAAAATCAAGCACCTTTTTTTATGGTAGGGTCGAGCCACTCATACCAGCGAGCCTTAGACTGCTTAGCATTTACGAACGAGGAGGGAAGACATGCGAGCCCTTTGATTCTTCCCATATATCATTGCTGCCGGTTTCAGTATCTCATCCTCCGTGTTCTTCCATACACCACCTTATATCATAATTCTCATCCTGCTCCTCTTTTTTTTTTTTTTTTTACTTCAAAAAAATCTAGAGTTTTGACCGCTCGAAATCTGTATTTCTAGGGGAATTTTTTTTTTTTTTTTTTGCTCTAGTTGCCCAATGTAATTGCACAAGACGATGATGATGATGGAAGGAACAGAGGCGGCTGCGGTAGAATAGTGACGGGCGTGACAGCGAAGAAGCAGTGACAAATACGGCGATCGATGTGTGAGAAGGATGGATTCGGGCGAAGAGCAGCGGTGGAAGGATGGGAGAAAGACAAGTGGAGGTGGAGATACGGGGTTCAAGCCAATGTTTTGAAAATCGCATTAGACTTGCCAAACAGACTGATAAAATTAATGTTCAGTTCAGTCTTTTAAGGTAATTTTTATATTTTTAATTATTATAAATATTTTATTATTTTTAAAATTATTTTAATAATATTTTAAAATTTTTATTAATTATTATATTAATTAATTCAAACTGATTATATAGATTAAACTAATAGAATTGGAACCAATTTAAAAAAACATTGGTTGAAGCAAGGAACTGAGAGGAATAGAAATTGAAGAAGTGGAATTGATAATTTGAAAGATTGTTTTGGCATTTGGGCTGATGTGGTTGATATGGTGGATACTCGTGGAGAAGCTTGAGTAAAAATGTATGTGCACATATTCATAAGTGGGCCCAAGCTGCCATGTCACCAATATGGTCCCACCATTTACCCATATTGGCTCAGCTACCACCTCTTTTCTTTTCTAACGTAATTTATTAAGACCAAACATGTTCTTAAAGTTTTTCAAATCAAATAAAAAATCAGATAGAAATGAATATTAGATTAAAATATAAAAGAAATAATGAGACCGAGTAAAAATTGAATCAATATTAATTTAAAATTAATTGATTTTGATCCTTTTTTGAGAATTATATTGAAATTAAATTAAAATCAAATCGGATCGAATTAAAATGAAAAACCAATTTTATATATATATATATATATTTATTTATTTAATACATATATATTATATATATTTAAATAAAAATATAGAAATTAAATATTATAAAGAAATTATATATTAATACACTTGAATATTACTTAATATAATTATTTTTATAATTATAAATTTATATTTTTATTAATTTTATGCATTTAAAATAAATAAATTTATGTTACAATATATGCTATAATATTTAAAAGGTAATTTATAGGAATAAAATGGATTAAAATAATTATAATTATGAAATTTTTTAAAAATATAAATTTAAAACCAAATCGAAATCGAGCTAAAATATGGAACTAAATAACACTAAAGAATCCAACTGAATCAATTTTTCGTCCTATTTGGTTTTGGTTCTTTCATATATTCGGTCATGATCTTAGTCCCTTTAATTTTGAATGACTGGAATTTCGGTTCTATTCTAGAGTTTTACAAACCTTCGAATCAAATCAAACTAGAATGAGCTCACCCCTACAATCTATTAGCTCAGCTACTCATTTACCTCTTTTATTTTCTAACGCAATTTATTAGGTCCGAACATGTTCTTAAAGTTTTTCAAATCAAATAAAAAAACTAGATGGAAATGAATATTGGATCAAAAATATAAAAGAAAGATTGAGACTGAGTAAAAATTGAATTGATATTAATTTAAAAGTAATTGGTTTTGATCCTCTTTTGAGAATTAGATTGAAATTAAATTAAAATCAAATTGGATCGAACTAGAATGAAGAATCAATTATATATATATATATATATATATATATATATATATTAAATATTATAAATATATTATGTATTAATACACTTGAATATTACTTAATATAATTATTTTTATAATTATAAAGTTATATTTTTATTAATTTTATGCATTTAAAATAAATAAATTTATGTTATAATATATGGTATAATATTTAAAAGTAATTTATATGAATAAAATGGATTAAAATAATTATAATTATGAAGTTTCTTTAAATATAAATTTAAGACCAAATCAAAATCGAATTGCAATATAGAATTAAATAGCACTAAAGAATCGAACTGAATCAATTTTTTGTCCTATTTGGTTTTGGTTCTTTCATATATTCAATCATGATCTTAGTCCCTTTAATTTCGAATGACCAAGACTTCGGTTCGATTCTAGAGTTTTACAAATCTTCAAACCAAATCAAACTAGACCGAGCTCACCCCTACAATATATTCCTTCATCTCTTCTCTCTAGTGTTTTCAAAATTAGATCAAACTGACTAGTTAAATTGATAAAATTGAAAACTGATCAATAATTTGATTCAACTCAGTCTAGAAAATTAGACACTCAAAAAATCAGTCAAAATTAAAAAACCATATAAAATTAAAAATAGAATCAAATCAGTAACCTAAAACTATGTAGTTTTATAAAAATATATATATATATAAAAAAATTTTAAAAATTACACTATTTTATTCAAATTTTAAATTATAAAAAATAATTTTCATTACTTAATTATATTAGTTTTTATTATTTTGTTATATTATATATATTTTGTAATATTTTAAATATTATTTTATATATTTTTTCAAAAGAAAAAAAAATCTTATTAGGATAATGTTAACAAATGCACCCAGTGCACTTGTTAAATATTATTAATTAGGGTAATTAAGATATTCTTTATATTTCATTAATTTATTTTTGTCATTGAAAACTTAACTCATTAATTACATTCATTGACTAAAATAAAGTCTCTCTAATATAGAAAAAAAAAAAAGTGACTTTCTCGTAAACAATTAATTACATTTATTGACTAAAACAAAGTGACTCTACTAATATGAGGAGGAAAAAAAGTGGTTCTCCCATTAATAAGTGCTCTTTCATAAAATAATTATTGTCAATATGTAGCTCACTAATTTGAAAAATAAAAGTGGCTATTTTCCATAAAAAAAAAATTACCACTCACCTAATTTAACATTTTTTCCTCCCTTTCTTCCCTTTCATATTAATCAAATTCTCACTTAAATAAACTATTGAATTTCTTGAATTAAGACTATAACTATCACCCAAAAAAAAAATGAAGAAAATGAATGAAAGTGGTGTATGTGAAAATAAAATGGTCATGCAGACTTTACTGATATTTTATTTTATTTATATTTTTTCTTTTGAAAGTTATTCTAATTTTAATGCTTATTAAGTGGATATCAAATTTTAATTTTATTATTTTGTTTTTATTACAGTCAATATAATGGATAGAGAGTTTTGTGGAAATAATACTAAGTTGAATATTTCAAGATCTATTTTTGATTTGAATAAGCCATTTTTGGATGAACTGAATATTGTTGTAAATTCTACTTCGAACGAGGAACCACTGATCACCGAGTAGGATCCTTTTATTGGCCAAAGCTTCCTAAGTGAAGAAGAAGCTTATTTTTTCTACAAAAATTATGCAAATGCCCAGGGATTCTCAATTTGAAGGGGAAGATTCATAAATAAAAGTGGAGGAAAAAGAGACGTGATTTTTTCTGTTATCATTAAGGGACACAACCAATGAAGACTTTTGATCCATCAAAGAAATAAAAAACCAAAATTTCTATAAATTGTGAGTGTCTTGCACATTTGAGAATTATGTTGAGAAAATCTTGTGACATTTTTCTTGAAAAATAACATGTTACTTCTTTTGTTATCAAATATAGTCACTCATTATTGAGTCATGTAGAAGTTCATTTTTTAGCGGCTAATTGAAATATTAATAAAGAATATCAAGATTGTATTTTTTTTTGGCTAAAGGAAGCATGTCTTTTAATTAGGCAAACAATTCATGTCATGGAACCTGAGAAAAAAATTAAACATGGACATCTCTCATTTTTTGAACAAGTTGTTTGTAATCTTTTTGTCAAATTCAAAGGAAAACATATTATGAATAATGTTATGGATCTTTTGAAGCAATGTAAAATTGCTAAGAAGAGAATCACATTTTTTAGTATTATGCTAAAGTAGACAAACAAAAAAAACTTGAATACATTTTTTGGGCTCCTACCCCTTGCTTTGAATGGTGCAATGATTTGGCGATGTGGTTGTTTTTTATACTACATACAAAATGAATGCTTATGATATGTCTTTTTGACATTTTTGTGGGTATTGAAAATCATGGCAAGACTATTTTATTTGGATGTGCATTTCTACAGATGAGACACAAAATTCTTTTTTGTGGCTCTTAAAGGTATGTTTTTATATATATTTTAATTCATTCATATGGCTTTTTGTGTTTAATTATTAATATATTTTAATATATAAAACAAACTTTTATATCACTGTTAGGGAAGTCTCCAAGAACAATTTCAACAAACCAAGATCCATGGATAATCGAAGCAATAAAAAAAAAAATTCCCTTCTACAAAATATGTCTTTAGTGTATGACACATGACAACAAAATTTAGTAGTTGGTTTATTGCAATTCTTCACAGTCAATATCCAGAATGGTGTTCAGATTTTTGTAATCTTATAAGTTAAAGACTTCTGAAGAATTGAATGTCAATGAGCAAAAGTTATTGGTGAGCATAATTTATGTAACAACAAACACATTAAGGGATTATATCAAATTAAGGATATGTGGGTTTTTGCTTATCTTTATAATAAATTTTTTGTGGAATGACAACTACTGGAAGATCAGAAAGCATCAATGTCTTCATTAAAAGATTTGTTACCTCAATAATGTGTTTAACTCAATTCACCAAACAGGTAAATTATTTCTTTATTTTTTACTTTCTAAGTTCAGTATTTCTATTTTATTATTTTTGCTTTTATTTTTATTTTATTGCAGCTATTACTTCTCAAATTTTATTCATTGATTTTTTTGTACATTGATCTTGTCATTGCAGATATTAATCAAACACAAATGCGTGATACCATATTGCAAAAATATTAAGGTTTTTCATTGAGAACTATGTCTCCACTTAAAGAACAAGCTCACACCTTTTGCTTTCAAAAAGTTTCAAGATGAGTTTGCAGGAGTTTCTCAATATTCCATAGTTCAAGATCAAAGGCATGAATTTCTTATGCTACAAAAAAGAGCAAAAAACATGAGGTGACATGAGACAGTGAAAAAGCTAAGTGTAATAGTAATTATTTTGAATTTACTGAAATTTTTTGTCACCACATACTTAAGGTTTTCATCCATATATAAGGATTGTTATGAAATTCTAATTTCATATCTACCATCTTGTAGGTTTCGCGAAGTAAACAATGAAAACATATTGCACGAAGAGGTTTTACAAGAGATGGTACTAAAGATTGTTCTTTGAAAGATAATAATACCATTTGGAAGATGGTTTTGTCTTTTGCCCTCTAAAGTCCAAGACAAACTGACATCCAAGACAAAAAAGAATTAAAAGTGGAAAAAAAGTGGGAAAGAAGCTAGAACCTATGGATTTTGCAAAGCTATTGGTCATTATATCAACAAATGGCCAAAAAAGGAAAGTAGTATGTCAAATATTGTTAAAAAAATTTGAATTCAATAGATTTTAAATCCCATTTTTTCAATTAAATATTAATGTCATAAATATTTTAAAAATATGCACTTGGATTTAATTTTAATATTTTCTATTTGAATTTTCTATGAATTACTAGTAATTATAAAATTTTATTGTTAATTTTATTTAATTCACTTTGTTTTAGTGGTATAATTTTTATGTTGTTAGCATTTGTTAGCATAAAAAAAAAAGAATTAAATCAAGGCTATTTAATGATAACATGTGTTTCTTAGTTTTAAAGATTATATTAGATTAGTGTAACTAATTTAATAGGTATTAAATATGGAAAAGAAAAAAAAAAAGCAGCTCTCCATTAATGAGTGTCCTTCCATAAAAGAATATGGCTTAAAAAGTGCCTTTAGGGCACTTATTACCTGAACCCATCTTATTAAAAAAACCGATTAAATTGATCAAATCGAGAATCAATAGTCGACCAATTTGATCTCCTGTCCAGTTTTAAAAATATTGCTTCTCTCACAAACTCCTTTCTTTCACATTGTTTTTGTCAACTCTTTGAAATATCTTTCCCTTCAAAGGTCTTGAATAAATCCTATTGTGAGATTATGGAGAGGCCTAAAACTTATCAAACAAATCCCAAAACTTGGAATCGATTCACTCACGTGACATGGCTTAAAGCAATTTGGCAATTTTTGTTTCTTTCTATAGGTATCGAACATCTTGTATATTAAGAACTTTAAGAACTTCATGGATGAGAAAGAATTTTAATAAAAAAATTCAATGATTATAGGTTTTTTAGGGTATGTATGGTGATTTTTAAGGTTTTATATGGGTTTTGATTGTTGCTATAATGGGATCTCAGTTAATGATTTTGATTTTGATTTTTACATTTGGCTTCTTGCATGAATAAGAGGAAGGTTATGATTGCAGTTACTTTGATTGGTATGATGATGTTATGACAAAGAAAGCTAAGAAAGTGATTTATGGGTTGTTGAATGACATTAACAGATCTTAGATACAAATGGTACTTAATAGTGTTGATATTGTTGAAAGTGTTGAAAGAGAGCCACCAATCACTAATGCTAACAAATTAATGAGCTCTGTAGGTGGTAAATTTTATATATCATGAAAAAATATGGAAGTAAAAACTGTAAATTTGGATAAGAATTGAAAGACATGTAACTAGAGGTTTGCTACAGTGTTAATTTTCTTTTATGGTGTGATAATGGAAAATAATTTTTGGATTTAGAGTAGGCAAATGTAAAAGTAGTTGTAGTAGAAAATTATAATAGGAATTTGGGGGTAGACATAATAGGATTTGGTGAATTAGTGAGTTGTGTCTTAATATTTTGCTTAGTTTAATATTAGGTAATCAGTGTTAGGAACAAGACATGACAAATGAAGATTGTGATTCTCTCTCTCTCTCTCTCTCTCTCTCTCTATATATATATATATAGTGAACTATTAATTTAAAACACCAACTTCAAATTGAAACCTATTAAAAAATTATTTAAAAAAGTATTGATTAATTAAATATTATTTTATCAAGATTGTATTGTATAATTGTTGAGCAATTTAGTGCAACTTAGTTATAACTATTGACATTGGGGTTTGATGTGGCCTATGATATGATAAAAGATCATCCATCAAAATTATCATTAAGATTGAAGTAGAGAAGTGTGATTTGCTAAGGGCTTGCATAAAAGTGAATTACAGGGATAAAATGTAAATGAAGATTAACATATTAATCTCATTTGTCAATTTTTTTACAATGTAAATGAAAGTTAAAAACTTACATTTATTTACTTCCACATGCTTATTTTTCTTAACCCCAAATCGGAAGTTAAAGGATAAAATAGAAAGATTTCAAATAATTTCCATCAATTAACCTTCCTTTAAAAAAATCCTAAATAAAATGAAATTAATTAATTTTATTTATATTTGATTTCATATTTTTTATTACTCTCTTAACCTCCATTTCCACCCTAAAAAAACTTTCATCCAATACATAAGGAAAAAAGTCCCAATTAATAAACAATAGGATTGTGAGACCCTCCATTCCCTATACTTCTAACAAGTGTAAGAGGTAAACTAGACTAAGCCTCATCCACTTTGGAATGATTAATTATTACTTAATTATTTCCATGGTTTGTGTGTTGATTTCTCCATCAAGTTAAACAACTAATGTCATTTAACAAAAGAGGTGGTTGGAGATCAGCCACGTGCAATCAAGTCAAAAGCTTTTCCAGTTAGTGATCAACTGCACAAAATTTCTAATCTACTTTGGTAGCCGATAAGCTGATTCATTGATCAGCTTCTCAAGAATTTGAGCAATCTTTTACCCTTGGAAATGGGAAGTCCTCAAGCCTCATAGCAATAAGCTGCTCCTCACTAAGAGCAAGTTTCTCAAAATGAACTTGCTTGATTAGGAAACTCCTGAAGGTCTCACATTCATCTGTTGTGTGCAAATCTGTTATGTGCCATCTACAATAGCTCTCCAATCCATCATCATATACTGGAAACCCTGGCTCCAATATGCCGGAATCAGCCAATTCATTAAACAGATGAATGGCAGTAGTAGTTTTCCAAGATACACTCTCTGCCTGCATAAAAGTACATGTTGCATTAAGTCAGCTGCTTCAAAATTAATGATCACTAAAAATTATTCCTCCAAACTTCCGTCCCAAAAAATCTAACAATTCTAACCAAACTTAACCAAGTCTGCATCCAGTAGAGTCACCCACCATCCAAAAATTGCTTAACAGCAACGAGTAACAAGCTCAATCAAGCCAAGTGAACCACAGAAACACCAAATTTCTGTCTGACAGAAAGGACCTCTTACCAGATTTTACAATGTTGACTTCTGGCTCCGGATATATGCTCTTGATAGTAAATCAGCCTGCATTTTATATAAAGCAGTAAGCAACAGGATTAATATGTTGCAGGTAACACTGTGACAGTACAAAATTACGAATGATTGATGATTAAATGCACAAGACATTCTCATTAGCCTTTGTAAAACCAGCCAACTACAAGTTAATTAATGATCTATCAAGACAAAGGATTTCAAATAAGAACTTGACTACCATGTACAAATAACTGAGATGCAAGAAAAGATTTCATATCCAAGTCTGAAATAATCTAAACTAAACTATAAAATGGGATTCTCATTTTAGCCATAAATAAAAGATTTATCAAATTCACTTCAACATAAACAAGCCCACTACATTCTCAGTTTATGCAGCATCCCTATGTTAAGATTAGGGCTCAAATTATGCATTAGAAACACCATTAGCGAATAACTTGACTCTGAAAACTCTCAATCAATACTATGTTTTACTTTTACCTGTCTAACCGGCTCTGGCAAATGATACTTGCGAGTCAGTTTTGCAATTTTGATCGCAGTATCAAGTGATATTCGATGACCAATTGAAACATATATAGGATCCTGTGAGCCTCTTGGTGATCTCATAGCCTGTTAAAGAAAAATAGAAAAATGATGTGAAGAAAATTGCTATGGCACAATTCTCCAATGCACTGCCTAAAGTATAAGACTAGATGCTTCCTTAACATTTATCTACTATGTGAAAATGCTTGTGCTGTATCCATGGCAATTGCAGATGGTCTCCAAAAGTCAATACTGATTGCTTGAGCTGTATCAAGAGATGTAAAGTTCATAGAAAGAAAAGAATGTATATACATATAAATAATAAATTCCTTACCGCTCCCCATGTGCACCCAGAGTTTCCAATCAATTTAACAAAATCTTCACCATTTCTCTGTCTGGCTTTAGAAGTTGTGCCACTTCATTTTCATTAAGACCATCCACATAATGTAGCTAAACCACACAAATTAAGAAATTTGTCATAATTAAACCCTAAAAAAGGAAAAACAAATTTAATGAACAAGTGAAGAAAAGAAGATAAACAAGAAGCAGTTGAATAATTTTAAATTCCCAAGTGAGCAGAAAATCAATGTGATAATTTGAAAAAATTTAACCATGTTGCCACTAAATAAAACATCATGTAAGAGATCCCAAGTAAATTGGCTTGTTAGAAGAATTCAATTATTAGTATTAATCAAAACTTACATTTTTTCCAACCCCAATTGTGGGAATATTAGCCAGAACGCCTAGATGACAAGCCAAGCCAAACCTATACAAGAATGTTTTAAGGTTTAACAGATATTTTCCAATAGCGAAAGTATGGGTAAAAAGAATCTTACATAGAGAATGTAGGTCACAAACCAATGTCTCAATAGTCCGTTTGTATCAAACCTCGCCTAATTCCATCATTCTACCCTCAAAAGCAAGTTAAACAAAGGAAAAAATTTTATATCTTAAGATTGCTTGCACAGTCTTATACATACAAAGATCTCCCATTGAATAAAATAAGTGATCTATATATGTTGCATAGCAATATTGTTTGAACATAATAGTTAACTTGCCTATAGGAAAAAAATTAAAGGAAATAATAATGAAAAGAAAATGTAATAGTTTCTTTATATAAGAGGGATGAATAATAAGAAATTAAAACATATTGGATGTGTAGAAAAGAAGACCTGCCTCGAGGATGAAGCATTCCATTGCCATCAACCATTATTACCTGTAAGCAAGGAGCAAGAGAGAGTTCAATGGCAGAATGATATATGTGGCATGGATTACATGGGATAATTACTTCAAAAATGCAGGGAAAAAAAAGGTAATTTAATGCATAAAGAGTCACCTCACCTGTGGGTAGAAAGGATTTTGACTGTTTCTCATCTTCTCAATAAGTGGTAAAAGAATTGGAACCTAAAATAAGTGTGGGGAGAGATAAATAAAGTAAAACCAGTAACCTCTCTGAAGGCAAGGAAGCCAGCAATATAAGGGACACGAAGACGAACAAGAGAGTAATCTTGGTAAACATTTTGAAAAGTTTGAAGATCCAAAACAATCAGTGATCCACAGGCAATAGATGGGTCTTCTTTCAAGAAACTCACATCAACCCCACCAGCATACGTCAACAACGCTTTGTTTCCTGATGATGAGGGTAGTTTCCATTCAAACTTATCCTCCTGGATCAGTCTCTTTTTAAGGGAATGTTGAGTCCTGCAACAAATAATACTCCACGTGCAGTAAAACAACGAGTGGATAAATGGAAAAATATCAACAAATGTCAAGGTTTCTGAAGTTGAAACATACTCTAGCCAACTGGGCATCTTTGATGTTGATGTTTCTGCTTCTCTTCCTCCTCCAAGGTACATCTTTTCCACAAACCAGGAGAGATTTTGATATTGACCGATGGATTTAAAATTGCAAATTTTGATCTAATATCATTTGTCTTCAGTCATCTGTAGTTGATGACTTTACCTTGGTGGTCAACATGAAAACTCCGCATCTTCATTTTGGACTTTCTAGCTACCTTCGCTTTACCTTCCTATTTCACTTCACTTCACTTTCCATTCCTTTTCCTTTTCCTTTTAGGTTTTATAATTTTTCTTGAAG
The DNA here is from genome assembly GCA_949677035.1 of Omphalea diandra. NCBI lineage: Eukaryota > Viridiplantae > Streptophyta > Magnoliopsida > Malpighiales > Euphorbiaceae > Omphalea > Omphalea diandra. Next base: position 12,720 of record CATIWR010530714.1, on the reverse strand, counting down.
GTAGGATTAATTGAAAATACATCGATTGTGGTGCATCCAAAGCAGGATTAATTATAGTCGCCATTTCCAAAGAGTTGGGAGTTCGATCAGCCCTCTTAAAGAGGACTTCTTGCACGAGCCTAACGTTCAAGACCATCTAGTAGACTCCTGGTTTGGTACTGGCAGTTAAGCAGATGATTATAATAAGTTGGAGGATTTTATTTGATATTTTTATGTTATTTTATTTAAAAAATTATAAAATGTTTTTTATATTTTAATGTTTAAAACTTTATGTTTATTATTAATTTTAAGGTATAAATTAATTAATAATTTTATTAATCGATCATAATGATTTAAATTTATTACAAAATAAAATTATTGAATGATAAATTTTAAATAATTTATGATAATAATGATAATTAATAAAATTCCTATTACATAAATTATTTTGAATGATAAATTTTAAATAATGTATGATAAAAATGATAATTAAATTACTTTTTAATGAAAAATTACAAATGATGGAAATTGTAATGACATTGTTATATATTTTATATGCAAAAATAATATCTACATTCATTATATCTATGTAAAAAATGAATTATTAATTATTTAAATAATTAAAACTTTCAATATATTAAAAAATTTTTAAAAAGTTAGATAATTAATTAATTAATTTTTTACAAAAACTCATGATATAAATAAAAATAATTATTAAAAGTAATTAACATCAATAATTATAAGTAATTAATAAAAAATAATGAATTAATACATGTAAATCAATTAAATATTACAAAAGTAATTCAAAACTCAAAATTTATAAAAACAAATAATAAATAAGAAAGCTTTAGAAAGAGTTTAAAAATTTGTAAATACTTTAGCTTGTGTACTAAGGCACCATAGAACTGGGATAAATACAATTTTCTCTAATTACACTGCCAAAATCATCTGAACATTACAAAATCGTACACGTTATTACATTATAATGCTATAATTGATAATTTATTATTAGATTAATTAAAAGTTATTATTCATCATCGATTAAATACCATTGAATTATATGAAAGTTATCATTCACCATTGGATTATATCATATTATTTGAAGACATTATAAATTTCATCACTGTAGAATTCACCAAATCATCTCCTTTATTATATACACACCATAAGCTTTTCATCACATGCCACAACAAACAATCCCATTGCTAAGCATCATGATGGATTTGTTTTCTAAAATTATATAATGAAAGTTCCAAGAATGTAAGAGACTGAAAACATCAATTGTACAACTGCACTGGGAATACTGAGCAAATTATGCCACAGAAAAATATACCCACCAGAGAGAGAGAGAGAGCAAAATGAACATCAAACAGGAGAGCAACGAGTGTTGCTATCTTGTGTGAGGAAATATCTACAACGAATTTTCTCTCTCCAACTTCCATCTGTTGAAAACCAAGTACAATGGCATTTAGATTCAAGGTATTAAAGCTATCCCCCCCTAAATTATCATTAAAAATACTAAGTCACCACAACATCAACGTTCATATTAATTCTAAAGCATGTGCCTAAACATGATGTTACCTTTTCAATCATATTACTTCTTTCGTACCCAAGCATATTCACCATTTTTTCCCAAATTGTACTGCATTATAAAGCAAAGACAAAGGAAATTTCAAAGATCCCTATGCCATAAGTGAAAAACTGAGAATCAAATTATGAATGTTTTATTTTTCTTTTAAAAGAGGCGAAGAACTTCTTACCCCACCTATTCCAACACCTTGCCCTATCCCTCTTCCTCTGCCCCTACCTCTACTATATCCTCTCCCATTAGACAGTCCTTCTACTCCTTCCTGGATATTTCCTCTTTCTTGCCTTCTCTGACCTTCCCCTTTCTTTTCAACTTGTCTTCTATCTTGCCATCTACCTCTCCCTTGGCTTCTACCTCTTCCCTGGAATGTACCTTGGCCTATGCCATTTTGCACCTCACTAGTGTGCTCTTTCTGCAAAGAACACAACAAAATTAGAGATTCAATTAATTAGCTATTATTATAGACATTATGTAGAAGTCGCATAAGTGCCCAAAGAAACTGAATAAACTGTTCAAGAATTTGAGCAGTTCTTTATCCTTATAAATCAGGAAATCCGCAAGCCTTGAAACAAAAGGCAGTTGCTAAGTAAAATTCCATGAGGAACTTGCTTGAACTTCCTGAATATCTGGGATTTCCAGTCCGTCAAAGTAAACAGGAAAAATTGTGACATAGAACCTACTAAGTCATTGAAGACATGCTTGCCAGTGATAGTTTTCCAGGATTGACTTGGTTCCTGCAAAAGAGAAAATATTTCATATTAATATTAGTAGGGAGAGAAAACCTTCTTGTTGAATTGGATAGAATAGAAGTGCTCAGTGTTATAATTTTTGGCACCTAGTCCTATCATACAAACAAGTGGAACATTAAGGAGGTTATTATCTACAATAAAAAAAAAAGAGGCGAAATGGAGGAAACCTTTCACAATAATAAAGCATAGTGTTGAAATGGAGAAGCATGAATAGAATTTCAAGTGATAATGAAGTCCCAATAAGGCTCACAAGAAAATTCCAGAAGACGGATAACTTAGGCCAACTATGTTCTAGTGATATGAATATTAGAGAAGAAACAATGTATCTACAAAATGAGCATAACTGGAATGAAAGAGCCAAGATAGTTAAAAATCCAGATAAGAAATAAGAACACTCATAGAAAGGTAGCAACTTCAAGAATAAATTGAACAAGGTCATTTGAGATAATTTGAATATGCCAAATGCAACCTACAGATCTGGAGTTGAATTCCAGCAATATGCGACGAAGAAAAAGCTATGAAAGAAATAAAGTGGATCAAGGTAGTGAAAATAGTAAAATTTCACAAAGAACTTCCAAAAGAATGGTCACGAAAAGAATGCAAACTAGTCAGGTAAAAGTTCCATTGCTGATTAATCCTCAAGACCGCACAGAAGATCTGGAGCAGCAATTGTCCACAAAAATGTTATTGGATGTTCAAATTGTTGATTCTTCCTTCTCCTCTCTCTCCCAAAATCATTAGATAAATTATATATCATCAAACTCAGCATAAAATGAGGGGAAAATACCTTCATATCATTAATATTACACCCTAATCAAATTCAAGAGTTCCACTTTAAATAAATAAATCGAAAGTAAAAACTAAAGCAATCTTACCAGATTCAAGCAATTAAATTGTTTTAATATTTGTTGAGGATTCTGGACATAAGATCTTGACTTTTTATCAGCCTGCATTTCAAGCAAAACAGTAAAAGCTTGCAAGGAAGAAAATATTCCAAATCCAATGTTTAAAATCATCCAACAGTTGACTATTAATGAGGGGGGATTTCCTACATATGAGCTACAATGTTTGGAATCATCTAAAATAGTCAACTAGCAGTGAAGAGGAATTCCTACTTGGCCAACCAAAATACTTATGCCAAGTCATTACACAAAAAATAAACCATAAATAGATAATTCATAAGAGGATTTTAAAAAAGTGCTCTAACACTATTAACTGCTTCCTACTTCACAATCAAATGAAACAAAAAATTTTTCAAAAAAAGAATAAAGAAGCAGGAGGAAGTCAGAGATCTGTATCAGAGATTTTTGAAACACAGGACATTGGAGGATTCATTTAACAGCTACCGTAATTGTGCATTTCACATGTGAACCGAAAACGAACATGATAACCAAAACAAGTTCAACATCAATAGCAATATTCCAGTACTTTGATAAGAAACAGCAGCATATTTGTTTATCCAGTAAATACCTAACAAATACCAAAACAAACCCACTGCAGTAAGACAAGTCTAAAGATTATAAATTCAGATTGTAGTCTCAGATTGTACATAGTCTCCATGTTTTAATATAACTTCCAAAGCATTCCATACAAAGGCAACAAATAAATGACTTCAATTTGATAGCTTTCAAGTTTAACCTGCCGAATAGGCTCTGGCACACGATACTTGCAAGTCATTCTAGCAATTTCAATGGCAGTATCAAGCGATATTCGGTGGCCAATCGAAATAAATATAGGCTTTATGGACCCCTCAGTTGACCTCATTGCCTGTTAAAGAAACCAATAGGAAATTAATAACAACAATAATATTGATAATAATGTTGATCTGAAGCACAATGTTGTGAAGAGTAGATCACTGCATTAAGAAGACAAAAAATAAATGCTAAACATATCTTACTGCTCCAAATATGCGCCCAGAGCGTCCTGTCAAAGTAATTAAATTTTCACCACCACTCTCTTTGGCTTCAAGACATTTTCTTACTCCATGTTCAGTAAGACCATCCACACAATGCAGCTAAAACATATTGAAATTGAAAATTCATAATTAATCTCTTAAACATAAAAAGCATATGACAGAATCATTCTCAATACAGAAAAAGTGTAGTAAAAATATTTTCAATATTAGATCAATAGAAAATGCTCTATAAAACTTCACAGGAAAAGATTGGCAACATTAGCAACAGCCAACACAAGAAGAAGCAAGAAATGATAGAAAACTTCATTTTATACTAGGAGCAACACTTGTTATAATCAGAACTTACTTTCTTCCCAATCCCAATGGTGGGAAGATTAGCCAGAACGCCTAGATGACAAGCCAAGCCAAAGCCTACATACGAAAGTTTAAAGTTTATAGATATCCTCTAACAGAGACAAACATCTAATATAACATATCTAATGTGAACAGAAAATTGTTTCTTTATAGCGCTTCAAATAATTAATGGATTTAAGCTAGAAAGTCTTACGGCATATATGATGAACATAAAGATCATATCTTTATTGAGCTTATTATATATGTAATGCACTGATGCTTAACGAGAAAGTAAATATTCAATAAGATTAATTGAGAAGACACTTGCCTCGAGGATGAAGTATCCCATTGCCATCAACCATTACTAACTGTTAAACCACGTAAAAGAGTCTCACATTAGATAAGAGTTCCAAAATTTCTAGCATGTGCCATGGTAATAAGAAAAGTAAGTAACAGGGGACATTAAGGAGAAAAATAATACTGCAATGACCAAAAGAAAATCACCTGGGGGTAGTAAGGATTGTTATTGCTTTTCATCTTCTTAAGAAGCTGCAAAAGCACTGGAGCCTGAAAGACCAACATAATGCATCAGACACTGAATCAAAACATCAGATATAAAGTTGCATAAAATCATTTAACAGTATGCTATAAAGGATATCCAACAAAAACACCAAAAGCAGCAGTCTTTATGGGAGTACAACTGGAAATGATTTAAGGAAAATGAGAACTTGGGAACAACCTCTCGAAACGCAAGGAAGCCAGCCATATAAGGAACATCAAGCTTGACATGAGCAGAATCATGGTACACAACTTTGCAAGTTGTAAAATCCAAAACAACAAGGGAACCACATGCAATGGATTGGTCTTCCTTCAAGCAGCTCACATCTACCCCACCAACATACTTCAAGACCTCTGCTTGATCACCATCATCATCACCAGTAGGCAGCTTCCATGAGAAATCATCCTTAGTGATCAGCCTCTCCTTAAGCGAAGTTTGAATCCTAAAGCCATATAGTAGTGAATGAGAATCGGATCAGACAATTGAGCAAACAGAAGGGAAGCAAGTCAACAAAAATCAAGAAATGTTAATTTTGATAGTTACATACTCTTTCCATCTCTGCAGAATGTCAGACGATGACGACGAGGACGCTCTTCCTCCATCGTGCATTTTCTTGTTTTTCAGGTGTGGAAATCAGGAATATTTTACTTTAAACAGAAGAAGGAGAAGAAGAAGAAGAAAAGGGCCAAAGTTATCTTTGCTTTCGCTGTTGGAATGTGTTAAAGAATTAAAAAGTCCCGTATTGGAAACGTACGTAACATACGAAAAACGATAATGATTTGGGTCTAGTCTTCTAATCAGCTAAATTTAATTTTTAGTAATAATTAATTTAAATTCATTTAAATTAATTCATTCTTCAAAATTTTTCATTATTTATATTAAATTCAAATATTCAATTCAATTTCAATGAGTAATTTCAATTTCAAGTGGGATTACAAATACCGCATTGAAAACGTAAATAAAGTATTTAATATAGTCTAATGTATTCACAATTATAGTTTGATTATTTTTTGAGAAATGATTCATGTTCTATTCTTGCTTTTGACTCTTCTATTGTCAAATATTTAATTTATGTGTTAATTAAAATTAAATTTATTTTTTAAAATAATTTTTTATTTTAAATAAATCTAATATATATAAAAGATTTATTATTATTATTATTATTAAATATTGATTTTAAAAATAAAATTATAATTAAAAATAAAAAACCTCATTTAATTATTTAAATTGATTTTATAATAAATTATTTAGTAGTATATTGTTTATCTTTTCCTATCTTCTATGTATAGAAGCGCCTCATTATTTTTGTTTATGTCCTTAGAACCTTCATGGAAAATAAATTATCTTCTCAAAAAAATATATATCTCTCTTTCTCTCTCTCCTCTTTTTCTTATTTTTAGCTTTTAACAAATTTAAATTTGTCACTTTATTAATAGATTTATTTTTATTTTTCTTTTTTTACTATGTGGAGTTGTATACCCTTTGTAAATATTTTATTCTAGCAGAGGTTTTATTTTTCTTTGTGGAGTTGCTATTCTCTTTTATGGATTTTTTTTTCTCTTTTTGTGAGTATTTTCTCCCTTATATAGGTATTACTCTATTTTTTTCTAAATGAAAATAGTGTCTATTGATTTTAAAATACTATTGATCTACTTTTGTCTGATGATCATGATTTTTAAAGATTTTACAACTTTATTGAGAATTTCATTTAGAAAGATGATACAACATCAAAACAATTTCGCAATTGTGCGAAATAAATACTAAAGAGTGAGTTAAATTATTAAAATCATTGTGTTATTATTAAAATCATTGTGTTATATTCAATTATTATTTTTTAATACCAATATCTTGAATTATAAATGTCATATGGTTATTAAATTGAATGAATGAATTATATCATTTTTTATAAAAAAATAATAAATTATCTTCTTGGGGAATTTTTTTTATTTTTAATTATAAATAATTATCATTTAAATCCATCTAAATATTACAAATTTATTAGTACTAACTTTTTTTGTGATACATATTTTGAAACTTTTTTTGTTAATTATACTTTGAATTATGGGTAGATATTCGATTGAATTAAATTGAAGACTAAATTAAATTAATTAGTTTAATTTGATGTGGTTTAACCTAATTTAAAATTTGATTCGATTTTATATTTAAAAAGAATATTATGATATGTACTATGTTTATAAATAATTAAAATAATATAATTTATATTTAGAAAATATTTTTTAAAAAATTTACTAAAAATTAAACTAAATAAACCAAAATATATATAATATAATATAATATATCAAAAATTCAATTTAATTCAATTTGAAGTCTACAAATATAAAATTTAATTCATTCAATTTTACCAAAAATCAAATAAAAGTTAAATTGATTGAATGTTTACTCTTATTTTGAATTTAAATAAGTCCAATTCTTGACGGGAAAGAAGCTCCAGATAAAACAATTAAAAAAGTAAATTTGTATAAGAAAACTATTAACTTTACGTTGGCACAAGCATAAATAATCCATAGTTTAAATAGTTGAAGTTTCCTCATAAAAAAGAAAGGATTGTTATCATAATCAATGTTTTTGAGAACTGAATTCAACAGATTAGTTGAATTAGCTACATTGAAAATCAAATTATTAATCAATATCATTAATTATGAATTGATTTTCAAAATTATTTTTTATTTTAATTATTATAAATATATTTTTATTTTTAAAATTATTTTAATAATATTTTTTAAATTTTATTTATTATTAAATCAATTAAACTAGTTGATCGAGAATTAACATAGTAACTTACTTAAATGATATGAAAATATGAGAAGGATTACCCATTTTATAACTAGATTAGGCTAGTTTATGTTATTATTTCAGAAGTTAGGGTTGAGCACAAAACAAAATTTCTAAATTAAATTAGCATTAAATTAAAAAATTCAATTTGAAAAGTAAATTTTTGAATTGAATTGTTTTGATTATGAAAAAAAAAAAAAGAAGAACAAATTTGAATCTTAAAGTAGTTTCAAACTAGAAAAGAATAAAGAATGCAGTTTCAAATCTTGGCTTGGAGTGAGTAACTATGATTTCTTTCCCTACCTTAAGAAGGGGTAAATCCTCAAATAAAACTTTTAAATACCAGTTTAGATTAGTTGTTTCACCAACTTGGGTAATAAGTAATTTTTTTATCAAGTATAATGATTAGTTTGTTAGTGGAAAAAAGGGTAGTTAGTGGTTAGAGCACGTCACAATTGGACACGAAAATTAGTGAAGTTAGTGTTAAGAAACATCTCAATAACATAGAAGAGACTCAAACCCAAATCCCTCCCGTCAAGGCCAACAAGCCTTGACCACCAAGCCAAAGCCTTGGTAGGTAATTGAGTGTAAGAAATTCTTTAATAAAAATACAGGTAAACCAAGATACACAGCTTTAAGAGGTAAGGATGTTGATGCTAACCCTTTCTTTTAAACAATAATCTTTGTTAATAACAGTTAAAGTAAGAGGCAGACATATGGCTTTTGTATCAAAGGGATCCCTTAGAGTAATATGTTATCTCCTATCTTAATGAAAATCTTTATTTATCAACTTGATGTGAAGATGAAATAGTTTTTATAGAAGCAAAAATTAGGTATATGCACTACGTTGATGATATAGCTTTTCTTTTGCCGTTAAAGAAAAAGCCAATCTGAAATGGTACACCAAGTGTTGAAGCAATTCTTTAATGTGGCCTTAACTAAGCTCAAATTGGAAGTAACTAGTTTGGAGCTCATTCAAGGATTAAGCAAGCCATGCTCTACCTTAGTTCTTGGTATCCTAATATCACTTTTTTCAAACAAAAATAGAGTTAAGTGCACTTGATTAAAAAAAATTGTTTCAATCAATCGGCAACAACATAAGAAAGATATAAGGCAAATGCATAAAACACTTTGAGAAAGCACTCATTCACTGAGTATTGTAGTATCTCGTTCTTTATTCATCTTGTTGCAATGATAATTGAGATACTAGCTTTTCTATAGAATTCATATATTCAAAGAACAAATTGTATCTTCAACTTCATAAGAAGAAAAAGCTTAAGACCTTCTCAACTTAAGAAGTCTCGATACGCACTTAAAACATTTTCAACTAAAGTTGTGCATGATATTAAGGAAAGGAACAAAGTGATTCAATTGAAAGGAGAGGTTAGTTTGTCTCTCTAAAGCTAGAAATATGGTTATATTAATCCAAATAACTTGATTTTTCCTAGTGAAACTACACATATTAGGCTATAACATAGTTAAAATTCATGTCAATATGTCTTATAATAAATATTGTGAATTTTTAAATTTTGCTCTATTTCTATGCAAGCACAGTTTGATCAGGTCCCATAATCTTGGTTATATCTTAAAACATACATATCCAATTGCAAACCTAATTTATTAGAAGTTGTATAACACATAAATAAATATTTTTCATGTTTTACACTTTGCATAATTCAATATATAAGATCATCAAAATAAATGAACAATCTCTGACTATGTAGATATCAATACGTTCAGAATCAATCATAATTAATGAACAATATCTCCTCACACATGTAGGTAGATGGGACAATTTGTGTAAAGTAGGCTCTTTAATAATGTGCTAAAAAAACTAAGTTCTGGCTTGTCCAATACTAAGCTTTCAAACAAGTAAGCCTTATCGAATTTTACTTTTAATATTTTTCTCGGTCTCTTTTTCATTACCTTCTACTATCAATCTACTCTTGTTGCTTACTTCGCTTATTTCATTATGCTCACTTTCTTTAAATAAACTAAAGAAAAAAGAGAATATGGATAGCAATATAATACTTTTAAAATATAAATAAAAGTAGTAAAGGATGATTTCAATGAGAACTTAGATGGTATGCGATCAATCTAGTATGTTACAAGTAACACAACTTTTACCCAAATGAGGTACATTCATCCCAAACATCATAACTATAATCATTTCTAATAAGACTATTTTTCCTCTCAATTATTTCTAAAAGTATACATACAAGATCTTTGTCCTCTAGTTGTTATCATTCCCATCGCTTATGCTTTAAAAAATAGATAAAAAGAAGGTTGTACCAAATCCTTAAGGTTTTCCCTACCCTCTCATACATAATAGACAGAGATCACTCATTAATGCAACTAAGGACTAATATAGTTGTAGTGGGACCTCTAAGTTCTAATCAAATGTTTTGGTTCAACGATAAAGATAGATTTTATAATTCATAGTACATAATCTCCCACTTTGTATCCTTACTCCAAAAAATTGGTTTACTAACAAGTATTAAAGGTACATCTTTTAACATAGTTGCAGTCTTAGAATCTTCTTTACTTTGATCGATTCTATTATACTACTATACATTTTATTTTTGTGAATCTCTCATGTAAGCTAGCAAAGTAACTTTTTGAAATCCTTTATAGCATGGAAACTCAATATTCAAATGAATCTTTAGGAACTTAGCCCTACTAAAAATCCTGCCTCCCACTAATTCGAAGAATAAGGAATGATAGTATCCCCCTACTACTTATTGTCATAGGACTAGGGAAGTAATTTCTAAGAAGAAAAAAAAGTGACTTCTTAAGGGGCTCGCAACTTGATTAAAAAAGGGTCACTCGCTAATTCATTTCCTATAGTGAGGATAAAAAAGAGATTGAATAGTCGATAGGATTTATTTGATACTCATATAAAATTCTTTGAAGGTAAACACCATTCTAAAATCAGTTTTGTTCATTCTCCTATATTTATTTTATATTTCATTAAAAAAAAGTTTCATGCTCAGACGAACCCATCCCAAATAGGTTAAAGTGGATATTGATGTAGATGAATTTGAATGAATTATAGTATTTTAAATATATGAAACTATGAATGAAGCCCAATGTTTATGCTAAGTTATGATCAACAATGGATTAAGACTACATTAACACTATGTTTGGGAAATCATGTAGAGAGGTAAGAAAATAAGAAAGAAAAATAAATTTTATTTTTCTTCCTCACATTTGGATAAAAGGGAGGGAAATAAAAATAATTTTATTTTCCCTTGTTTGGAAAGCAAGATATGGAAGAAAAGGAAAATATTATTTAATATATTTCTTATGTTACCATTTATTCAAGAAAACAATTGAATATATAATTGTATTGTATAATGATAAAAAAAGATAAATATTTTATATTTTAATTGATTTTATATGAAATAACAATTTATATAATGTTAATACTAAAAAAATCTAACATTAGTTTTTTATATTTCAAATATTAAAAAAACATATTTATACATTCAATTATATTTTTTAAATATTGAACATTAGTTTTTAAATTAAAACGTTAACATTTATCAAATATTTTTTCAATGTTTTCATATTTAATCACTAAACATCAATTCATAAATGTAAAACTAAAAAGATACTGAGTCAAAAATCATAAGATTTTGAGAGAATTAATTTCAATTAAAAATTTTAGATAAAAATATTTTACTAATTTTATAATTTAAATTCACTTTATATTTATTTCAAATCTTAAAAATAAAATAATTTCAATTTATTCTAAAAATCTCCTCAATCTCCCATATTTGATATTGATTTTATGTTCATGAAGAAAATAGTAATTTTATTAAAATCCTCTTAATTTCTCATATTTTCTCTCCTTTTTGAAGAGAAAATAAAGAGAATAGAGTAAACTTTATTTTCCTTCTCTCTCTTATTTTTTTTCATTTCTCAAATAAAATAAAGTTATTTTTTCATTATTTTTCGCTTTTATTTTATTTTTTTATTTTTCTCCATCCCATACACTATACGAGGTTATAAAATAGCTTAGCCAAACTATACAGGCTGAGGTATTGAACATCTGTTTGTGGATTTACACTACATAAAAGTGTGAAAGCCTAGTAAATAAAGAAGCGCGACCCCTTTATTCCTTAGCAAGGCGCATCCATTTTCTTATTCCCACGCATTAAGGACCATACCACCACGTGCTCCAAAAAAGCTTGTTTTTTTTCTATAACACCTTTAGTTCCCTAAGGTTATGGTATATCTCTTTTCCTACAGAAACCTGAAATTGTTTGAACAAACATTAACTCAAAGGTAAAAGAATGATCATCGAATTATTGGATGGACCGCAACACAAGTACTAGTATTCTTAAACAAGAAGGACCTAACAATCGATTTCGAAAGCTGCTGAAGTTCTTCAATTTTCAGTTGAATAAGAAAGACAATAAGAGACTTTTTTAACCTAATTTCAAGAATTTAAGATCAGTCTCCCCTATTCACCTGAAGCTATGAAAAATTCTTATTGAATAAGAGAATTGTTCGCACAAAGCAAGCAACGAAATCTCTTCCACAGCTCCTACAGATTAAAGGTAGGCCCCACAAAAGAAGAAAAGGTTGAGCAACCGAGAGAAGCTACTTACTAAAGACGCGAGGAAGCGAGTGAAAAGGGAAGTGGAAAATGACTAGATAAAGTCGTAAGTAGGGCTGAAATTTTCGCGGTATTTATTCGGTATACCGCCAAAACCGAACCGATAAACCGAAACCGAAACCGGTCCAACCATAAAATTTTCGGTATTAAGGTTTGAGTTTTTTCGGTTTCGGTTTCGGT
>CATIWR010530698.1:0-53786 GCA_949677035.1 Omphalea diandra | reverse complement strand
TATATATATATATATATATATATATATATATATATATATTTTGATGGATTGGCTATAATAAGTGTCTAATTAAAATTGAATGAGTTATTATTCTAACCACAAAATATTCAATATTCAAAACCTAAAAAATAAAAAAGTCTTAGTTTCTACTCCTGTTATTTTATTCTTAGATAATATTTAGTAAGATATAATAAAATATAATAAAATACAAACTCAATGAACTATTAAACTAAAATTTTTTTTTATTACATTACATTATATTCTATTATATCCTACCAAACATTACCTAGTGTCTTTTTTCATTGAGATGTTTGATTACATTGTCTTATTAAAATAAAATATACTTAATATTATTTACTTATAATTAAAAATGTCATAATCATCTTTCAGCTATTTGGAATAAGAAAATGATGCCAAAAAGTTTTGATTAGGAGGGAGGATCTGTAATGGGTGAGCATCCCCATTCAAAGACAGATATTTTCTATCTACCAATTTGGAGTTCAAAATTGAGGAGTTTTGAATGTTTCTACAGGTTACCTTCTCCAATTACTATTTCTATTATTATTATTATTATTAGAGGGTGGCAACCCCAACATCAGCAATAGGAAAACCTGAACAACATGGACAGGCTCATGCATGATATGAATACCAACATCAAAATCTATGAAGTCGCCACATAATCAGTGACCCTGTTGGCCTCAGTATAGTTGTGGCTTAGGTTTCGACAATGCCATAGGAAGACTCGGGCCAAACATCTGCAAGCTGATGGACTTGACTGTAGATCAAGTTCACTTTCGATTCTACGTTACGGTTGGAACCCTTGAAGATAGCCTCATTCCTCCATCTCCCATATCGACCATCTAGTAACAACTATCAACAAAGTAGGATTATCCACATTAGAGTTTAAATAATGCACAATGCACAATATATATGACCACCCAGTAAGATCCTATCTTGGAGCTGGAAGCCCTGAACTGGGGTGGAGATTCTTCATCACAAACAAGGTGGCTTACGGCCCATGCATGTAGGCAGCCACACCCAGAATGTCGAGTAATACATTCTGCGGCTGCGCCACACAGAGCAAGTACAAGCAGCATCAAAGCCATATCAATTACTGTAGTCTATCACCTTTATATTTCAATTGTTGATGTAGAATAAAGCATTAATTTTATAATATATGACGTTAGAAACTAATTTTTACACATGGTTACTATCTTATAATGTGAATTCTATTACAGTCATGAAACTATTTTTTTTATAAAATTAATATTTTATTCCACATCAGTTTTCTGGTGGCGGATATATACTAATCAGTCATAATATGTTAATTGCAATATTAACTATATTTCAGTGTCCTGATTGTAAAAAAAAAAAATTAGTTTAATGGCTACAATAAAATTTGTACTATAATATAGTGACTGCGTGTACTAATTACCTACCAATAACTCAAAAACTCAAATGTTTTTACAAATTTCAATTATATCTAAAACTTCTAATTAAAACAATTATACCCTAATTTGATAAATTGATTTTAATTGTAGCTTAAGTAAAAATCAGTATTTAGTAACGTATATAGTTAGACTCAATTCACTCTTATTTTTTTAACAAGTTCAATTAGATTCAATACTCAGATAATATTTTTATTTTTACTCAATTTAAATAATTTCTCACAAAAATACATTTTTATTTACATTTAAGTCAATAAATATTTAATTTTATATTAATTTCATTTTTTAATTATAACATTTTATTTTTATATATTTAAATAATAAATTAATAAAACCTTAATTTTTATTTCAAGGATAAATTTTTTTGAAAATATTCAGGTTTATATCATGTAATTGATTTCTTAAATATTTCTTAGAAGTTTTATTTTAAATAATTTATTATGTAAAATATGCCAATTAATTTTCTAAGAAGAGATTAAAAGAATTTTGTTTAAATGAGAGATTGAGAGATTTATAAATTATAAATTGAAATTTTAAAATTTAAATACAAATTATTATGTAAAAGCATTAGTAAATTTAATTAAGCAAAAATGAAATTCAATTAAATTAAAAATAAAAATATCATCTCAATTACACACATATAATAATTTTTAAAGTTTTTAATCATAAATGATTTAAATAAATTATTATTTAAAATATGAAAATTAAATTTTCAAGGAGAGATTGAAAGAATTTTTTTTTTAATTCTATTGAGATATTTTATGAATTAGAAATTTAAATTATAAAAATTTATGTATTTAAATGTAAAATTAAAATTCTTCCTACAAAAGTATGTATAATAAATTTAATTAATGAAAAAAGGATTAAATTGAATAGAAAATAAAAATATCATCTTAATTAAGCTCAAGTAATTAATTTTTTAATGTATTATAAATTTTTTATTTTAAATATTTTAAATATATTAAATAATTTATTATTTAAAATATAAAAATTAAATTTTAAGGAGAGATTGAGAGGAATTTTTTAAAATGAGAGATTGAAATTTTATTAAAATTTTAAAATTAAAAAATTCATCATATAAAGTACATAATATATTTAATTAAAGAAAAATGAGATAAATTGAATAAAAAATAAAGTATCATCTTAATTAATCTGATGTAATTGAAGTTTTAAGTATTTTTTAGAGGTTCTTATTCTAAATAGTTTTTAAATTTTAATATTAAAATACAAAAATTAAGTTTTTAAGAAGATTGAGAGAATTTTCTTAAAAAAAATAAGACATTGAGAGATTTTATGAATTATAAATTTAAATTTTAAAATTCTTAATTTTTAAATTTAAATATAAAATTAGAATTCATCATACATAAGTATATAGTAAATTTAATTAAATTACATGAAAATAAAAGAATTGTATTAATTAAACTTTAAACTTAATTTTGGATTTGATTGAACTTATTAAAAAAGTATAAGAGTTAATTAAGTCTAAATATTCACTTCACTAAATTATGATTTTAACTTATAGTATGATTAAAATCAATTCGTCAAATTATAGTACAGTTGACTTAATTTGAAGTTTTGGATACAACTGAAAATCAAATCAAACATTTGAATTTTTTATGTCGCTAAACGAAATTTTTGCCATAATTTTTTAAATGATTTAATACATAAAACAATTTGTCATAAGTTTAATTATTTTTTACAATAATTATAATAAATTTGATCTTTGTCACGACAAACTTATATATTAAGACAAAATTAATTTTATCATATAAATTTTTATCATAATACATAATTTTTTGTAATAAGTATTTTGCTATCATTGGACATTATATGTTTGTTTATAAATTAGATTAAATTATGATATATGACTTCAATATAATTCTATATGAAATTAGTTTAATTGCTTGTTTTCATACATATGTATAGTAATTTGATTAAAAAATAAATTATATTTAATTTATTAAACATTTAAGCAAAAATAAAAATTCTAATTCAGCCTTTTTTTATATACAATTTGACTAAAAATAATTTTTTAAGAGAAAATTATTATTTTTTCGTAACAAATTATGAGAAAATATTACATAAATAATAAAAAAATTAAATAGACATTTAAAAATTGAATACCAAATCACCCGACCTCAAATATCAATTTTAAAAGCAAATCTGAAATTCTTTTATGCATGCAAAATCCAACCTGAGTGACCCAACTCCAACCTAATCCAAAAACGCATAAGCTCGTAAGAGACCCAACGCAAAATGACCCAATTGCTTCTAAATCCAAGACTTGAAGATTTTTTTTTTTTTTGGACCTCCACATTCCATTTCCACTCTCCAAAAAGAAGATTACTAATGATTGGAATCCTTTGAAAACGTGAAGGAAGACATAAGATTCAATTCAAGACAAAGACTTGTTTGGAGAAAAGAACACACTTATGGTGCTGATAGAATGCTTGTGTCAAGGAAAACACACTACATTATAAAGTTAGCAGATTTGGTTATTGGGTTTGTGTTTAGCCATTCCCATGTTAAGCTGGACACTCTTATGTCATAATTGGACTTGCCCGTGGTGTAGTCTATCAGCGAACACCATGGTATGGGAACAAAGGGCATAACAAGTATTTCTTGATGACAAGTGAGGCCACCAAAATCATGGAAGGATGACACAACCATGTAAACCTGTAACAATTAATTTTTCTACTGGTTTTTCAAGTTCTTTTCAAGGATATAAATGACTAGTTTTTGCCAAGTACTATATAAGGAGACCTTAATTGGTGTTAAGTGCCTATAAGCTGTCTATTGTCGAAAACCAAGTTATTTTGCTCAACATTAGGTAATTCTTATAACGGTTAGCAAGTGTATTAGTGAGAATTTACATTCTCCTTTTAACGCCATTTTGTAATCTTATGTGAAATTGTTAAATATTTAAGTAAAGATAACCTTTGTACTAATTAGGCTTAAATCAGTGCATATAAACTATCTTGAAATAGTTTGACGTACATCCAAATGAAAATTATTGATTCAAGTTAGTGGAACTAGCTAATAATGATTTGAGTAGCACCAGCAAACTTCATTGACATAATAAAACTCTCAAGTGGATTGCTTAAAGAGAGGATGTAGATAGATAGTATTAAACCTTTATAAATTTCTTGTATGGATCCTTATTTCTCTTTCATTCCTTATATAGTTGATTAAGACTCTTAATTCTCGTATAATTTGTTAACACCCTATGCACTTTCTCTCTTGTTCTTCTAAAGACAAGACCAATAATGAGCTTCAATATATCCATAGGCCTCTTGACTCGATAGCTAGTCAAAAATCAATTAACTATGCTAAAAAGAAGTAAGCATCTTATTATTGATAATAAAGCCTATTTATTGTCGTACAACATGACAACCTTTAATAAGCCCTTTCCAAATGATTGAAGAGTTATGTTGAGTTGAAAATACATTAAGGTTAGATCAAGAAACAAAATACTTTCCTCCAATAATTAAAATTGAATGCTTATTAATGTTATAAAATATTTGTTAATACTACTTAGAAAGGAAATGAAGGTTTATAGTTTTGGAATCATGAAAGATCATACCATTAGCTTCAATAGGTTAATAAGATGATGACACCTTAGATGATCCACCTTATGATTTATAGAGCTAGAATTCTAAACAAAATTATTAATTTTTTTATCAATAGCATCCCACATAAATTATGAAAAAAGAGTCATTTGTATGATATGGATGGGTAAAGTGTTAAGTGCTAACTTGGGTAATGTGATAACAACCTTCTAGTGAGAGATAATTCATTTTCTAATATAATAAATGTTGGTCCATATGATCAAGCCTATGTGAGCTAAATAGGTATTTTAAGTAACAAAGCATATGCATTTATGAAAATAACGAGAAATAGTTAGGTATGTTGACATGAATACATATATATTATGTGATGTGTTAGTGTATTCAGGAATGATTTGAATTCCCAAAAATTATGATATATCATTCTAAGGATAATGATGTTCTAATAATATGTTTATGCATTGCATTAGCTTAGGTTAGTATGAGATAACTCCTAAAGTTATAATAAAGAATTAAAATAAGTTAGTTTAAGTTAGCATAAGACAACTTATTAAGCCCAATAAGGTTAAGACATATGGAGTGAGATAAAGATCCTTCTCATCTAAATGGGAATTTTAATGACTCAAGTACCCATTTATAAGTTATGCTACGACATATTTGAATGATATGATATATGCCATGTAGTTAGGGTTGTTTGTTCACGAAAAATGCATATGAGATACTTGCATGATAATATATATTATAAGTTATAGTAATTCACCTGAGTTTTTCCCTAAATTCAACCCTATGACAATCACACCATAGATTGTCTTGCTTTTTTATATGATATTAAAAGGCCAAGGCTAATAGTTGTTCCTTGTTAAGGCACTATATATTATCAACCTATAGTTCCTGTATTTCTATATTATACTAAGGAAATATATATATATATATATATATATATATATATATGAGATGTATAAAAAGGATTATTGAATGTTATGTAACATATATTAGACATATGTAATAGTTAAGATTAAGTTTGTAATCCTATATTTCTAGTAGTCCCTCTATGGTTACAATTAGGTATGAATTGAGCATGATTATGTTTTGATGAGATATCTATGATAATTGGCTTGCCATAAACATTCTTGTAATTATGATTCCTTATATAAGCCATGTAGGCCTTGATTGGTGTGTAGGGTTGGGGTTGAGCGATATTTCTTCCCTTACATATGATTTGTCTTTAAAGAACTAATTGGGATGAATCACTTTGTTAATGTGATAATTATGCGATTTAATCCTGATTATGGTTATGTGTGGTTATAAAAATGTTAAGGGATGAAAGAGAAATCTCCTAACCATTCATAAAGAGTCTTGTAGTAGTAAGATGATAAGCTTTTTTATGATAAGATGTTAATAATATTTTAGGTAAGACCTATTGAATATTTCTCCCTTAGGTTATTCTTTGAGTTATAAGATTTTATGATAACATGATAATGATATTTTGGTTAAGCTCTTCTCCCATGTTTGACTTATTAAAAACTTAAGATTAAGTATATTGATTATTGTGATAAGTTTAACATGATTTGAAAGCCTTTCAGAGTTACTTCCTTAGATAGTTCTTTAAGAATTTTTAAGTTTGATTTGCAATTATTTTAAGATGTGTTAATAATTTAGATGAGTTTTCAAAAGTTAAGCTTGTTTCAAGTCATACAACCTTGTATCAACCCCTTCCCCCAAGCACTAGTCCAACCCATTTCATACTAACCCTGATTTTAAGTCGTGACCATCTTCTTGAAGAAAGGAGAAAAGTAAAGTGCAAGGGAAAAACATTAACAAAACTTTAGTTTCAAGAGCTTTAATGTCGAAAAGTTGAAACTTGGTCTAAAGGGATTCAATTAAAAGTAAAGGCATATGAGGGTGGTTTATACTTTTTAGTATGTTAATTGCATGTTTTGCATCTTGAGAAATGATAATCTTTGAGCTTTTTTTTTAAGGCTAAGTCATTTAGCTTGCTTATGAGTGAAATGGCTCGTATGTGAACTAAAAAGCTCTAGAGGAGATCTAAATAGCTCATAACATCAATCTATAATTTGGACTTCCCATTTTGTGTTTCTTTTACTTTATACCTATTAAGGAGTATTGTTATGCATGGTGACCTAGATAAACCCTTTGGCATGTTAAAGCCAAGGTTTGCTTTGTAGAATCCTTTATCTTTTGCCATGTTTCCATTATTTTAGGAGTGGGATTTTAGGAGTGGGATTAACATAAGGTTTTCTTTCAATATGTTATTAAATTAGCTCTTATGATGGTTAAGCCTTGACATCCCCATGTGTGATTTCCTTTATCCTTTACTTTGTAACATGCGTAGATTATGAGCTTGTATAAAGTTTTATTACTTGCTTTATGCACACTAGCAAATAGGCTAGATAGATTTCGTAATATGATTAGGATTGCTAAGTGTTCATAGAATGCATGTTAGGGCATCTCTTGGCATTCACGATGAAATACATACATGCATGAGATGAAATTATAATGAAATTATCTTTTTTTTATTCTTGCATGAGTTGTTTGCTTTATAAGATTTTATAAATTATATGCCTTATGTTGTTTCTTTGGCATGTTATCTTTGATTCATTATATTTCCATGTCTTATTACTTTTATTCCTTATTATTATGAATTTTGTGCATGTATGTACTATCCTTTGTTATGTAGGTTATGGAATATATGATTTATTTTCTTTCCATTTCATATTTAGCTTAGGTTATTCTACCATTCATTATTAGTATTATATCCCGCTCCTATCTTTGGCTTATATAATTAATTTAGTTTTTCTCTATTTGATGTATTTGCACCTCCCTCCATCTTTTAGGTTGTAAATTTAATTCTTTACCTTTCTATATTAGATGATTGATGTATGTATGATTTATTGCTTTAATAAAATGCTTTTATTACATAATTATTATAGTTTGGAATAATTACCTAGGATACGATTTCCAAAAACAAAGAGGCTTAAACGAAGGCCTGTCTAATGTCTGAGTGACTAAGGGTGCTTAACACCTTTCCCGAGGCATACCTAATTTTTTAGTTTAATTATGAAGAGACCATGAAATAGTTGGATATTTTGCATATGGGTTAGATAACTGCATATGTATTTATTTCTTAATTTTATTAGGTGGCAACTCTATTTTCTCTAAGCTAGCCTAGACTTGTATTCCTTTAGGCCCTCAATATTTAAATGTAGTGATATAGTTATAAGATTTGAAGGATATACCAATAAAAGTCCCATTCACATCATGCATCATGAAATACCATCTTCCTTAATATTTTCCTAAATAACAATATTAAAAGTAGTAGAATGTGGGAACTACTGATGAGAGGTAGGAACAAGTGAAACATCAATACCAATCTCCCTAAACATTAGGCTTTTCCCTTAATCTAGCCTTGATTTTTTTTTTTCCTCTTTAGTCCTAGAAGTTTATAATTTGATCTAGGCACTCGAATCTTTTGATTATATTTAAGGATGTGATGGACTTAGCTCAACATTAGTGGGCATAAGAATAATAGTTTCTTAATAATTAAGACATTGACTTTCATAAGAATACCATAATTTATGGCTTAAATATCATCATCATTGATTAAATCAAATTCCATGATAACATGTTGAGACCTTGAGGTTGGTTCCAACCTCATTGGCTTTTCCTCCTCTTAGCATTTTTGTTGACATCTTACTACTATTTTCACCAACGTTAAGGACCATGGTGATTAATATGACCCATAGTCTAACACCTAGCTTTATTGATGCTATGAGTTATAGGATTTAAGCATCATCACTTAGATGATAAATCATAGCTTAGAAGTTACAATTTTCATTCTTATGGCCACACTCCCTACAAGTAAAGCAAGCCATATGAACTCCATCATATTCTATATAACAAATTTTGTAGCAAATTTGTTTTGTACTCGTGTCCAACTTTCTAAAGTCTTTTAAACACGTTATTAATTTCTACATGGCATTTGAGTGAAATAGCCAAATAGATGTCTACCTTATTGCACTTGCAAATATGGGTAGACTTTTAATCAATTCAATTTATTTAGTTAGATTTTTATCAAAATCAAATTAATCAAATTCTATGTTTTAGAAATGAAATTAAATCAAACCAAATTATATTTTAATTTATTTACTTTGTTTCAGTTTAACCATTTTTTAGAGAATATTTTATAGATCTTTTTTTATATAAAATATATTATTTTAATAATTTAAAGACATAGTTTATATATATACAAATTAAAATTGGTTAGACTTTTAGACTTAATGCTTTAAGATTTTAGATTCATTATGATGTTAAGTCTATATAATGTTCTTCCTTATAGCCCCATGCACGTGTTCATTATAATGTCAAACTCACAAGTGTGCTTTCTCATACACCAATAGATGAATTCTTCTCTCCAAAATCTTATAGATGAATTATTAACTTTTGCATATGTTTTTGTGATTCATTTATATAAATTAATGTGGTGTAAAATGAAATTCAGTAGGAGTTGGCATTTTATAGAAAAGATAGACAAAAATGTGCATATTGGCAATTTTACAATTTTTAGACTTTTCAAAATTGTAATTTGGGATTTGCAAAGCCTATTTTGATGAAAAATCGGCCAACGAATCAAACTCACCATTTTAGGTTATAATATCTATAACTTTTCGATGAAATTTCATTGTTTAGGCTTTCGAATATACTACTTGACATTTTATAAGGTTTCATGAGATTAATAACTTTTTATGGAACTTTTATTTTAAAGTATTAATTTGAAATTTTGTTATTTTTAGTTAATATCTTTAGAATAGGACATTAATTATATTTTTTCGTTTTCTGACAAATTTTATTTTTTTGCTATTTCTTTTCTTTTAATATATATAAAAATTGGATTTGGTCTTTTAGTGCTTATAAAATTAAGATTTTGAATTTTGTATAAATATGCATGCTTTTGGCTTGGAATGATTTTTGTTTGAAAAAAAAATGATAACATTGTCCTTAAAGAGTTTAATTTTCTCTCTAAATGAATGAATTTTTATTAATTTTTTGGAATGCTTGAAACATTAGAAAACACAAGATTTTTTTTTTTAAAAAAAATTTCACACAACAAATGGAGATTTGAAAATTAGCTATTATCGTAGTTTAGTAGCAAATATAAAAATTACACTCTTTGCAATATTAAAAATCTTCTAAGCAATCTCTCGAAATATGAAGTTTCTTTCTCTAAGTTAGTTCTTCTTTTGATACCCTAGGTTTAGTTTTTTTTTGTTGATCTTTTATAGTGTTTTTTCCTATCATTTTCTTTGTGTATTGGTCTTGTTTTTCACCTTAGATTTGTTTTCTCGTTGTACTTTTCTTGTGTCTTTGTCTTGTTTCATCTTTGTCAGTTTCTAAGGTTTTCTTGTAGGGATGTTTCAATTTGGTTCAATAGTCTTTCTAGTGGTCTCATCCATGAATAACGACCTGGAATGATTATGGTGTATATTTTACATGACAAATATTGAAGAGGATGTGATGGATCTGGGAGGAAATGAGGAGATGGATAAGATGCATGATCGATTGGGTTTGTGTATAGTGGGGAGGATTGTGTCGGGAAAATCCTTCAATATCTTATGTTTATCTAGTGCTCTAGAATTTGCTTGGCAAATTTTGAAGGGTTTTAAGGTGGAAGCGATATCTTCTTAATATTTTCTTTATGAGTTTGAAAACAAAATTGATGAAGTTAAGGTTTTGAAGGGTGGTGTTTGGCACTTTAACAACCACTTAATGATATTGAGGGAGATAAATATGAAGGTACAACCTTTTGAAGTGATTCTTGAAAGGTGTGATTTCTGTATTAGAATATGCAACATATCCTTGACTCAGTGAAATAAGGAAGTTGTGATGAGGGTTGGGTCTAAGGTGGGCAAAGTCATTCAAGCTAATGAAAATGACTTGAAAGGTTGGGCTAAGTTTGCTTGAGTTCAAAAAGAGATAGATATGGGGAAGCCTTTAACTAGGGGGACTATGGTGATCAATAGGAAAGGAGAGAGACTTTCGGTTTATTTTAGATATGAGAAACTCATGAACTTTTGCTATTGGTGTGGAGTGTTTGATCATATAGAAGATAAGTGTGTTATAAAATCAGTTGGTGAATCAAAAGCAGATTAGCCATATGTAGATGTGTTAGGAGCTATAACTATAAAGAACGTGGTCAAAAATAGATTTCTACCTAGAGATCTTTCTTCTGAAAATGATGTAACCAAAGAAAGGTCATAAGGGACATAATTATTATGTTGGACTTAATTTGGAGGATAGGATGACACGGCCTTAGGAGGGAATAATGATGCTAACACAGATGCAAATGATGAAGTTTCTTCGTCCATTCCTTACTTATCGAACTTTCAATCTCTGAGGAATGTAGTGGATAGTATGGTTCATGATATTACTAGAATGGATGAGGAGAGTGGTAGTATAGAAAAAGTATACGCTGAGGAGAGAGATATGAATGGTTAGCGCATCTTACAAAAAAGTGAAACTAAGTTCTAGCAGCAAAAATAAAGGCATGTGAAAAAGGTTATTGGTGGATAAAGGGGAGCAATTAATGAATATTCCAGTGCTAAAACCACTTAATTTAATAAGAGGAGGGAAGAGGCAAGGAGCAGAGGAAGTGTGGAATGTTAGTAACAGGCAAATTTGCTTACAATTGGGCAAAAAGCTGCGTGGGCAGCTCATGGAAAATACATACATATCGATAGAGGTTGCTTTGCAACCCTACTAGGAATAATAAGGTGCTTGTGATGGAACCTCTAGAGGTTGGGGAATTCATAGACAGTTTGTACTTTAAAATTGTATATTAAAGAGCGTTGCCTAGATATTTTATTTCTTTTGGAGACTAGGTTGAGTGGTAGCAAATTTTTTGGTATTTTTATTGCTCTATGTCAATTTAATTTTTTTGTCATTAATGCTAGTGGTCATAGTGGTGGGATTTGTTTAGCTTGGAAAAAAGAGATTGATATTTTTGTTGCTTCTTTCTTTTCAAATCATGTGGATTTTATTGTTTCTTATGATGCTACAACATAAAAAGGGTATAAAATTTATAGGTGGCCAAAAGTGAATAATAAGCATCGTACTTGGGATATTAATCTCGAATTTGTGTACCTCATATTCTCTTCTTTGGCTTTATTTTGGGGATTTCAATGAAATTTTATTCTAGTTTAAGAAGGTGGGTGGGGTTATTAGGGATGAACAAAGTTTGAGTGCTTTTAGAGGGGTAGATAGTTATGGTTTTCATGATTTAGGTTTTTGAGGAGCTAGTTATACCTGGGATATTGGTCGGATGGATGGAAATGCTATTAGGGAAAGACTTGATAGATTTTTTACAAATGATAGGTGGATGAGTTTATTCCCTATTTTTCAGGTTAAGCATGCATTTTGGATGTGTTTTTATCATTACCCAATAATGGTGGAGTTAAATTACCTTTCCCTAGGTATTAAGCAATAAGACCGACCTTGGAGGTTTGAGGCAATGTGGCTTCGGTATAGGAGTTGTGAGGAAGTTATTCTGGATGCTTGGACTCAGGCTGAAGAGAATAGTTCTATTCAAGGTAAAATTTCCTTCCTTATGAAGTTGAGATTATACTTCGAATGTGGTTGAGTTATAGATTGCTAAGTGATGTCTTATTTTAGCCACATGAGAAGTCAGGTTATTACAAGTGGATCGGGCTACCATTTTGCTCACAAGCTTCTTTCTCATCATGTTTCATTTCCCTCGTCTTCAACTAATCTGCCTTTAATGTCGAAGTTTTTTTTGGCATTTGTCAGTTGCTTCTAAGATTAGAAACTTCTTATGAAGAATGCCTTTTTACTCTCTGCCTGTAATGATGGCTTTAAACAAATATAGTGTTTAATGTAATTTCCTTTACCCTCAATGTGAGGAGTTTGATGAAATTGATATTCCTGTTTTGAGGGATTGTCCATGGACAAAAGGGGTTTGGCTGAGTAGCTCGTTGGGGTTAATAGTGGAGTCTTTTCAAGCTCAGTCAATGATGAATTAGTTTAATGAAGTATAGGAAAGATTGGACCTGTCTCAGTTGACTTTTTTCTGTTACTTGCTTTTGGAACTGTGGAATGATCGAAATCGACTTATTTATGAAAGGACATCTAAACACCCTTTATGGGTTACTAGTTTTGTGTAGGATTTGTGTTCTGAATTTTGTCTCCAGCAAGCAAATACCTTGTCGAAAATGAATGGTGTGGTGAAGCATTGGAAACCTCCGAAGGATGGGGCTATTAATGTGAACACATATGTGATCATAATGGTTGGGCATGGTATTACAAGTTTAGGAATGGTGATATGCAATAAGAGGGGAGAAGTACTGGTTTCTACAAGGAAATGTATAGAGGAGGTGTGGGAGGTTCCACAGGCGTAGGCTATGGCAATCCTGTTCAGCTTGTCTATTGCTTGGCACTGTAGTTTTTTTGTTGTCAAAGTAAAGTCTAATAATATAGGAGTAATCCATGCTCTAAAAGATTTACAAGTTAGGTTGGGTCCTTTGCTATTCATCTTAGATGATATTAGGAGTAAATGTTTTGTGTTTCAGTCATTGTCTTCTCTTTTGTTAACTATAATGCTAATAAAGTGGCTCATACCCTAGCACAATTGGCCCTTAATGTTGTTGATGAGTAAGTTTTGATGGAAGAGGTTCCTTATCAGTTTGCTCTTATTGTTTTAGATGATGTTTGTTCTCAGCCTGTAGGGCTTGTTTAGTGCATTGGCAGATTTCTCAAAAAAAAAAAAAAAGCATATATAAAAATTTATAGCAATGAAAGAAAAAAAAAAAACTAAACATATTATGCATGGCAAAAAAAACAAGTTCTTGTAGCCAAAAAATTGAGCTTTGTTAACAATAGTATCTATTCAAGTTGATTTGCTGGATTTAAAAGATTTCATTAGATTGTTTCATATTTGAATAAAAATGATTAATTATGTTTATAAGATCTAAATTATTGAATTCAAAATTAATAATTAGATTTATTTTAATGAATAACAATCGTTTTTCTAAAATTTTAATCTATTTTTAATAAAATCTCAGCCATACAATCCAGAATGAATAACAAAAAAAATATAAACATTATTGATTACATTATTGAAATATATGAGAATTTGCACATGCAAGTACAGTATCATAGTGAAGTGCATCATGTAAGAAATGGAGTCTTGAGTTCAATTTCCCTTCATCTATAAGTATAGTGGAAGTTATTGAAAGGTGAAGACTATCCCTGTTGTAGAATCTACAATTCTGTTTGTCTATTGGATCTCCCATTACATAGTGGGAGTTATGGAAACAGAAGGACTAACCTATGTTGTCTAACTCATAATGTTGATATTGAAAGGTGAAGACTATCTCTGTTGTATAATCTATAATTCTGTTTTAGTCTATTGGATCTCCCATTACATAGTGGGAGTTATGGAAACAGAAGGACTAACCTATGTTGTCTAACTCATAATGTTGTTTCCACTTATTAGACCTCCATGAATAATATATATATAAAAGAGAATCTAAGTTCTTCATTTGTAAACGTTATAAGACTTGATAGTTACAAAAATAAAAATAAAAAACCTCTTCCTCTTAAAAAGGCTTATCTCGACTCCACTAGATTTGAGAAAGATTCTTTATTGATCCTAATGCAATATTTGAAAACAATTCAAAGTACAAAGCTCAAGCTATATATATATATATATATATATATATATATATATATATAATGATATGAAATATTTTTCTTTTTTCTTTTCTCTTTGCTTCTCTTTTTCATATTTTTCCACATTATCATAAAACACAATGTTTTCTTTCAATTTTTGCTAATTTTATTTAACGTACTAAAATTACAAGCAATTTTGGAAAACATAATTTGTTGAATTATTCATGTTTATAAATAAAATTACAAAATTTTAACTTTTTGGAGTCATTAGACTTTTTCTTATTTACATTAATATTTGGGGACAACTTTTAAAGAATGGGTTAATTTTAAAGTGTCAATAAAGTTAGATCAGTTAGTTTTTTTTTTTTTAATCATTCAAGTAACATCTTATTCAATTGGTTTTCATCTTCAAATTTAAATTAATAATTTTATAATTTAATTTAATAATTAAATATATCTAATATACTTTAACAATTCACAAATTCAAATTTTCAATAAAAAAATAATTTCAATTATAATTCATTCCAAATAATTTAAATTTCGAACAGTTTAGATTGAATTATGAATTAAATGAAATTTTGCTTAAAAAAAAAAAAAGAAGGGGTTATTTTCCAATATAAGATTAATAGATCCCTAAAAAATAAACAAAAATGATAAAATGAATATAAGGATGATTAATTAAGGCTAGGGTTTTGGAAACCCTAGCAAAGAGGGGCGATGAATGAATGTGGAGGAGTGATTTGGACTGTACTCATGTGGTGTGGACATAATAATAAAACCCATAATGGTGGACAAGCTTGTTGAAAGATTAGAAAGGGAATATTTTGGAGAGCATGAAAAGGAATTAGAAGGTAATGTTGAATTAGGGTTTACGATGTGTACATTCATATCCAAACAAAAACCCCTTTGTAGGACTCATTCACTCTACCACCAAAGGTCAATGCCTCTAATATTTCTATATCCATTTTTTTTTTTGTATTTTAATATAAAATAAAATACTATCTCTTGATTCTTAAAAAAAAAAAAAAGATTTATATGTACTTTTTTAAAAGCCTACCCTTATCTTCTCTGCCCATTTAAGTATGGAAATCATATTCCTAATAAAGGTCTTAATCATTAAATATATTCTTGAATAATAATTAAAAAAAGTAAGAGAGGGAGAGGCGAATAGGGTGGGGGAAAAAGAATCACATAAAAAAGAGTCATTCTGTCTCTAACTTATTATATCCCGTCGTCTCCGGGGAAGGAAAACCAAGGTCTTCCCCTTGCCTCCCGTCCTCTCCTCTCCTATCCTCTCCCCTCTCCGCTCCTTTCTTCTTTTTTTTTTTTTCCTTAAAATAAAAAAAGAATAATAATTTAAAGTTTTGACTAGAGAGAGACAGACCTTGTGTTCTTCTTCTCCCTAGTGTCATTTTCCAAGATATACTCTCGAGGTGCATCAGACCCAAATCCTTTTCTCGCTCTCACTCTCTCAGGCCTTTCCTTTCTATGCACTTTCTGATTTTTTTTTAATTATCAGTTTTTTTTATGAATATATAATTTTTTATTTTTTGAATTTATCAATTTTTTTATGAATATATAATTTTTTCTTTTTCTGTTTTTTTTTTTGGGCTTCTCTTACAGCTTGACAACACACATGCCCTCTTTCTTTTCCTTTCTCTATCTACCTTTCACTCACTCGCTCTTTCTTGAGCGAGTGTATGGGAGTCTTCTTTACTTCTTTTCTTCTTTTTTCTGCCATTATCACCTCTCTTTAAGCTCTTCTTCCTCATCTCCCTCCTTCAATTCCTTCTTTAGTATCTTCAAAGAATAAATCAACAGCTTCTTTCAAAGCTTTTCACCTATATTCTTGTATCAAATACCCAAATCTTTCTTCTTCTTTACTTCTCAAATATAGCTTCTCAAGCGGAAGAGGAAAAAAGAAAAGATTAAAGACCCACTTGACTACTATACACTTGCACTACTTTTCTCTCATTTTCTTGCTCTTCCAAGTTAGATTAGCCTGATAAAAAAGAGAAGAAAGAAAAAGGGGAAGAAACGTTTGCTCAAGAAAAGCAAGTGAAAATGCCCTTAGAAGGCGTTTTCATTGAACCCTCTTCGAACCCAGCTCCTGATCTTTCTTTGCACATCAGTCCTCCTAATACTACCCCTTCTTCAGCATCTAACAACACCATCAACACTAAAGCAGATACGAACTTCAATCTTCTGAGCAGACAAGAAGCTGCAGCCATCCATAAATCCGTCAACACTAGTAGTATTATTAACTCCATGAGGGCTACCGCTCCTACCACTAGAGATTCTCAAGCTTATACTGAGCTCTCTTTAGCGCACCCGGTGAATGCCATGGATGAGGAATCCAGAAACAGTAGCAGAAGGAATAATTTCATAAGTGGTGGAGCTGCTGATGAACAACCGCACAACCCTTATCACCAACATCATCATCTACACCATTGTAGTCGTAATAATTATCACTTGAGTCACTTAAATCACGGGGTTTCTCGACTTGATATGTCGGATGGTGGTTTGAGGCCGATAAAAGGAATTCCAGTGTATCACAACCGTTCTTTTCCTTTCCTGCCTTCTTCAGATCAATCATCAAGAGCAGAGAATAATAATAAAGATCCCAAGATGCACTTCTATCAAATGCCTTATGCTTCTTCTTCTGTGTGCTCTCCTTCTATTTCTCACTCTTCCCCACCTTATTATATTGGAGGAGGAGGCTTAGATCCCATGTCCATGCTTAACTCATCAGGGCCTAACAATCAGTCTCTTCCTGCTTACAATCGGTTAGCATCTACTGCAAGGTTTAACGGGCTTTCAATGGATGCTTTCAAATCCCACCACCACCTGCACCACCAGTATGGAGTTGGATCCGGTGGGGCTTCCCATGGGTTGATTAGATCAAGATTCTTGCCCAAACTTCCCACAAAGAGAAGTATGAGAGCACCAAGAATGCGATGGACTAGCACTCTTCATGCTCGGTTTGTACATGCCGTCGAGCTTCTTGGCGGCCATGAAAGTAAAATAAGCACACCTAACCTTCTCCTTCTTTCTGTTCGTTTGCGTCTTTTATTTTTAACTCTCCAGTTTTTAATTAATTATGCTGATAGTACTAATACTTTAAAGACGGATTCTTGATTTTATTGTCGGATGGGTTTTGGTTTAGGAGCTACTCCAAAGTCAGTTCTTGAGCTCATGGATGTGAAAGATCTTACATTAGCTCATGTGAAGAGCCATTTACAGGTAGAGTTATATATATATTTCAAACTTTCATTTTTCATGTTTGAAAAGGGAGGGGGCCGGTGTTGATGCTAGTGGTGATGTTGGTTTATCCCACGGCGGCACAGTAGCCAGAGAAGGAAGCGAGTGAATGAATGAATGAAATTTAATTAAAGAACAGCAGAGAGAGAGAGAGAGAGAGACAGTGTATGTCTAAAAGTTCTGATACGTCTCAGGCAGACAAGCTTCTGCTTTTGAAAGAAGAGAAAAGGATAAAGAAAGAAGAGAGAGAGAGAGAAGAATTATAACAAACAAACGTAGTAATCATTTCTCAATAATAAACATCTCATTACTACCTTATCAAACATCAACCTCGTGATTAATGATGAATCGAAGACAAGCCCAGAAGAAGAAGAAGAAGCCCACAGCTAGCTGAAAGAAAGATCTGAAATATGGGATTTTTTTAATTAATTAGTGATTATAATTAATTATATTTAATTTCCCTTTTATCCATTTCCCTATATATATTCATCTAATTAATTTATTTTCTTCCTTTTTTTGAATGAATGGTCTTCGTCTTCTTTTTCTTTTGCTAAATGCTTCCCTATGACTTTGCAGATGTATAGAACTGTTAAGACCACTGACAAGCCTGCAGCCTCCTCAGGTAATTCGTATTGTTTAGTCTTCATTTTAACCTTTTCCTTTTTTTTTATTTTGTCTATCTCTCTCTCTCACTCTCTCTCTCTGTACATTGCTTTTTTATCCATATAAGTATCGTTTTCAGTAATTTACTGCCTCCCATTTGGAAAATTCTGTCTCCCATTCCTCCTATATTTATATTAAACACTATCATATAAATATAATATGCACATCCATCCATCCATACATGCATGCATGCATGCGTGGAATATTATTATATGCTACATCTACATTACACATTCTTGACAAATATTGATGGGTGTTTCTTGAAGGGCAATCAGATGGATCTGGAGAAGACGACATGGGCAGTACTGGAAATGTCGACCGCTGCCTAAGGCGATATACTGACCACAGTAGAGGACCTTCAGATGGGTCAGTGCAACAAGAAATGGATTACCCTTCTACTGCTACCACTGCTACTACTACTCTCTGGAGTAATTCTTCAAGGTATGAAATTTCTTGAACGGACAGTACTGTTTCAGTGGCCGCTGGGTTTTTCTTTTGCACGTTTATACCTTATACATAATAGCTTTAGAAATGCAAACCCACGTCCACCATGGTTGAGTTGTCTCAGCTTTTCTTTTTGGGTTTTCTTGTTTGATTTCGTTCTTCTAAAGGCTTTTTATTTTCTTTTCTAGCAGAGATAAGATTTGCAGGCAGCTACTTAGCTTTGATGCCATAATTAATTAATAAATTATTATATTAAAAAAAAAGCTACTTAGCTCAAATTATATACACTAATGAGGATAAGAGGTAGAAAGCAACTATAGCTTCATATGTACTTTTTTCTTTTTCTTTAGAACTGTATCTTATTTCTGTTCTTTATATCATTTTTAAACTCTGGTTCTTATTCCCTCCACGAGGACATTTTGCATATATATATCATAACCAAAAGGACTACTTCCTTGGACTTAAGTGCTATCTTTCCTTTTTCAAAGTTCAAATTAAATTATACTATTGTTAGCCCATTTACCTTTTTTTAATTTATACCATTCTTCTTCTATTGGTGTTGTTATATTCCTTCTGTTGGTTCCTCTTTCCCAGTTCAGCTTCTAATTATTTTTCTGTTTTAGTCCCTCCCTTAGATAAATTACATAATTCAAAATTCAGTCTCATAATCATTTTTTTTAATAATGAAATAAATAGTTATACAATATTGATAAAAGAAAATATTCCTATAATTTAGAACATTAGTATGAAAGCGATTTCAACACTGCTAATAGTGATATATTAACTCAACTTTAAAAATATAGTTATATTTTTACTATAAATCTTCTTTCATAATTCTATGTAGACTAAAATTCATAATATACTAAACATATATGAGACACAATATCCAATAATAAATCTATCATATATTACTAAAAATCAACCTCAAACCACAAAAAAACTCCCACGAAAAAGAGACAAAAACTCTTACAAAGAAAACTAAAATAACAAACTTAAATAAAACTCTCAAAAAATACAAAATAAATAAAAACTAACAAAATAGGGTAAAATAATTTATTTTATTAGAAAAATAAATAAAATAAACGGAAAAGATACTTGTTGCCAATAGAATATATCAGCAGCAATCTTAAAACACTTAAAGAAAAAAGTTATTTCTCGATAAAGAAAAGAAAAAGGATGTGTAGGATTTCATTTTTGAGTAAATTTTTTGTCTCATAATATTAAGATAGCTTGTATGTACATTTTCTTGCAAGACCATACATTAGAATTGGTTATTATTATGATTATTATTCGAGCCAACTTCTAGGTGTAGAATAGTTTAAAGTTGATTTTCTATAAAATCATTGCTATAGCTGTAATATCCGATTCACCATACCTCTTCTTCGAAGCTGCATTGAAAACTAGATAATGAGATTCTTTTAAGATACTCTTTGTAGATCAGTTTTTTGCTTATCTATTTTCTTTGAAGAAAAGTACTTTGATATTTTCAATATATTATAGCAAGCCTACGAAACTCGTAATTAACAAAAGAAAATGCTAATCTCATCCCTGAATTTAAAAAAAAAAAAAAAAAAAAACTAATCTCTATATTTTCCTATACTAATCTCATGACAGATCTATTATGAGAACTATTTCTCATCATTGTATAGCTTTGAATTAGGTTTTTTGTACTTAATGGGTCATACTGTTTTGTAGTTTATAATTTATCCTCATCTCTTGAATTATAAAATACATAATTTTATCCGTTTAACTCTAAAACAAATAGAAATTTTATAGTTCTAATTAAAACCAAACACCAATTAGTAACAAGCAACAATAAAGTTTGTTAATTCCTTAAAAATGTTATAAAATGTGTTAAGAACTCCTGATAAATCATCAAACTTCTAACTCTTTTCTAATCCATGGCACATATCTTAACTTATTAGATATATAAGTGAATGTGAAGGATATCTTGTAACCAACAATAAGGTTAATTCTCCAATGCATAAGCCGAGCATTAAGAGTGAAGAAAAGAGATTGAATCTTGACAGGCACATGCTAAGTTTTTTTTGTTTGTTGGGTTTTTAGGGGAAGGCGCAAGCCAACCTTATAATGACCCTAACTATTACAAATAACAAAAATATGTTCTCTATAGAAACTATAGTCAATATAACAAAAAGAAATGCCATGAAGAGGGAAAAGAAAGAAATGCAGCACTTGCACTAAGTCATGTAATTAAGAATTACATTCTAAAACATATATATATTGACAACAAAGAGCTAAATAATGTGATTCACATTAAAAGATGAGTAATAAATTAGGCTGTGTCTAATCATTTTTTAGCCCTTTACTTCAGTTTCTAGCTAGTACATTCTGTTGTCCTACAACTGTTCTTTCTAGTTTGATTTTGTTGGGAAACAAACACAGTAATCAATGAACGTACTTGATATTTAATTTATTTTGATTCACCGACATGGGAAATAAATGAATTCTTCGATTTTTTGATTGTTTGTTTGCTAAACAACAATTCTTTTTCCTGCAAAAATAGAAAAGGGAAAAAACAACCAAATGGATCCTTAGTAAGTAGGGTATGCAATATGAGCTTCCCCTTCCAGTGTAGATAGTAAATATATGTCGCGATCAATTTTTAATTTCTAATAAATACCGTATAAGTGTTGTATTATGATGTCATAGCTAATATGATTTTCAAGTATTTAGTTAATAATTTCATTAATGTGTGTAATTATCTATTATTTTGAACAACTTTTATCTTTAATAAAATTACTATAAATAATTAATAAATTATACATAATTTAAATTTTATACAACAATATAATACCGTAACATCACTACGGAATTCCCCAAATAACAAGTTGGATGCATTCTTTAGACAGTCAAGAATTGAACTTCTGTCTTTCTCTCTCACCTACTACTATATGGACCAACATACTCTTAAATAGGAATTAATCTACTACTATAAGTTGCCAAAAAATGACAATAGCAGATACTATGTTTACCCATGCAGTAGTATATACAAATATAGGTGGGGTCTTACTCTATTTATTGGAAGTCAGCATCATTAGAAAGAGCAGAGTCGTTTTCTGGACAAGAAATTAATTGAACCTTGAAAATCTTGCGATCTATTCTCTAGGCTACTCTTAGTGACTTGGAAACATACACATTCTAGTAGGGTAGGCAGTGGAGTGTCCATCCACAAACAAATGTTGTAAGATTTTAATTGACTTAGTACATACATTTATTTAAAATATACATAAATTTCGCTATTCAACTAATAATTTAGTAGGAGAGTGTTTATTTTACAGTGAAACTCAATGAGTTGAATTTGTAGCCCCATTCTCTTCATGATTTTCCCATTACGAGTATACATACACTCAAATTCCATTATTGATTGATTTTGACTTATGTTAGTTATAAGAAGATCTCTTTCTTTTGAATGGAGGATAGTGAAAATGAGCATTTTGGTGAGTCTTGGCATTTCGCTCATTAATCACTACCATTTGAACCTCCGACTTTATCAATGGCATTCTAAACCATTATGGATAGTTCAGGATAATTATCTAGGCGTTCTTATTTGTTAAACTACAAAAGGAACTTGTTTCACGACGGAATTTGGCATAATATAACACAGTTTATAAGGGAAACAACCAAATTTTTTTACTTGCTAGAGAATACTATTGATTCCAAGAATAGGATCCCCACTTTGTTGATACATATAAGAAATCTAATTCATATAGAAGTTTTTATACTTGATGAATTTAGTTAAATTTTTTTTTTCTTTAAAATGATTACTTTGAAGTATAATTAAACTACTATATCAAAAGCAATTTTATTGGGAATGTAATTTTAGAAATAGGAGATATAATTTTCTTATATCTATATTGAATTATCAAAATAAACCAAATTAGTGGACAACCGAGATAGACCTCTTCTTTTAATATAAATTTAGTTCAGGAAGTCTAACTTTTAGATAAAATTCAATTTTGAGCCTTTTTAGTTGTTAGAAAATGTAAAGTTTAAACAGAAATTTATACTTTATTTTTATCATTTAATTTTCTTATTGAGCGAAATGTTAGTAAGTGCAATTTTCTTACAAGAGTTGAAAGATAATATTAAAAATATTTTATAATTATTTTCTAAAAATATATTTATTTTGGGTTATTGGTAAAAAAATTCAAATCTTTACATGTTTTGACAATTATATCAAATTCTTTTAATGTTGTCAAATTTAGCGAATTTTGCAAAGGTTG
This sequence comes from Omphalea diandra, assembly GCA_949677035.1. Lineage (NCBI taxonomy): Eukaryota > Viridiplantae > Streptophyta > Magnoliopsida > Malpighiales > Euphorbiaceae > Omphalea > Omphalea diandra. The sequence goes on along the minus strand of CATIWR010530698.1, from coordinate 30,455 downwards.
TGACAATTATGACAAATTTGAGATTTTGGTCAAAATTAGATCATATGATCCATGATATATTATGCATATATAATTGAAATTTATACTTAATAAGACTCACTAAATACATTCTTTTTAAAATTCAATCTTAGATGGATGATATGTCAAGAATTATGTTATCTAATTTTGATCAAAATCTAAAATTAGCTATAATCACTATAACCTTTGCAAAATTGGCTAAATTTACCAAAATTAAAAGAATTTGATATAATCATCAAAACATGCTAAGGTTTGGATTTTTTTTTACCAATAGGTGGTTTATTTTATATAGCAAAAGAATTCATGTTAAAAAATTACACAAAAAATAATATTTTATAAAATGCTTCTTCAAAAGTTAATGCTGAACTAAACTTGAAGTCTCCATATTTTCTTCAAAAATATGTAAAATAAATATTAGAAAATTTGCTTTTTTCAAAAATAAATTTTTTTAAAAACTATAATTTTCAAAGATTTATTTTTCAAAAAAGTCCTATGAAAGAAAAGAGGTCTTATTATCCAATGCAGAGATAAGGTATAGTTTAAGGATTTATTTGCTATTCAGTCTGGTGTGTGTAATCACTTTTGCATAATTACGTTTCCACATTGGTTTTGTAAAAGATAATTTCTCAAGAATATTTACAATCACTTTGCATAATTACTTTTCCATATTGTTTTTGTAAAAGATAATTTCTCAAGAATATTTGTTTTATTTTTCAATTCTTTCACTTAGGATGTTTCTTGAATCATGCTATAATAATCCAACTGTCACTAATTTCTCCTTGGACAGATAAAATTCATTAATAGTAATTAACTTTTCATCACAATTCGGTTACGATCCTAACTTTTGAATTTTATATAATTTCATAATTAAATTTGTATTATTTATAATCTATTCATCAATCTTTTGTCAAATTAGCATCAGAGTAAAGACATGACCAATAAAATACCAATTCATACTATTTTTTGCCACAATCATCAGTCTCACATAATTCTCTCCTAATGAGATTTACTTAACTTAGAATGGGTCTTACTCTCATTTTAACTAAGATATTGCATGAAGGTTTTTTTTTTTTTTAATGGAAAAGAAAGTTAATGAGGTTGATGAAAAATATGGAATAAAATATACATGGAAGTTAATTAACTTTATTCTAGAAGATTAATGTGTAAAATAATTAACATCTTTTGATTTCATTATTTAACTCTGATTTGAAGTTAAAAAATAAGTATATAAAAGTTAATGAATGTAAACATTTAACATTCATTAACTCATATATATTAAAAAAAAAATTGATGTATAAGATTAATTGATTAACTTTTTTTTTCTTGGTATTTCACTCTTTAATTTCATCTAACTAATGCTCATTAAAAGCTTAAAAAAATTCCCTCACCATATATTAATCCCTCATCCACAACAAATGCAAATGGAATAAACAGTGATAGTAAAGGAGAGAAATTTAAAAAAGAAAAAAGAAATAGAGAAAAAGTAGAAAGAAAATAACAAATGAAAATCGGTTGTTAAGATCTTTAAGGGCACATTGGCTTGCCAAGAAATAGAATAGGAATAAAATTTTCACTCCATTTTTATATTCGGTATCTCAGTGTATTTCATAAGAACAAAATTCTAAAAAAATTAAAATGTCTTGTTATTCTTGAAATCTCATTGTTTAAATTGATTTGTTATATTTATACAGAGCCAATTATGAAAGTTTTACTAATATTTGAATTATATTTTTCATTGGATTAAAATATATTAAATAACTGTATTCTAATCCAAAACGCTCATCTTAAGAATAGGATTTCATATTTTATTTTTTAGTATGGCTAAACCTGCCATAAAGATGATCGGCCGTTGATCAGAGAACGAGATCAAAAAGAAAGTGGCTAAAATTTAGAAAATACTCTCCGCTCAATCAGAGATTCATCTCAGTGCTTGACCACTGTGGCTGTAACCAGCAAACCGAGGTGAGTGAGAAAAGAAGAATGCGTGCAAATTGGGAGAAAGAGAGAGAGAGAGAGTTAGCTAATAATAAGGTTTCGAGTTAAAGTAGCAGTGCGATCCATTTTAACTTTAAATAAATCTAATCAAAGATCAGGAAAAATTGTAGGCTAATTAATGGGCTAAAAAAGCTGTCGATTCGACATTTCCACAATCACTCTTATGCTAATTTAATTGAATATGAAACTGTATAAAATTGAAAAGGTTATAGCCAAAATAGAATTATTATGAAAGTTATATAACCCCAATACAATTGAGCTAATAACTCATATAATAGGAGTTCAAAAATTGAAACCTAACTGCACCTTCCTCTAAATTTTAAAAAACCAAATAAAACTGTGGCACCTTTTTATGTACTGTTTTATTCCATTCTATTTAGTGTAATGAGTTGGTTTGGATAGGTATGTTTTCAAAATGATTATGAATTTGGATTTATATTGCAAACTTAAAAATCAGAAAAACAAACGTGATATCAAATCACAATCCGCATATTCATTTCAAATGAAAACTTATCCAAATATACCCTAATGTTTTTTGAACTGCAATTCCTTTCCATTAATGCAATGACTAATGACTTTCCCAAAGTAATTTTTAATTATGGCTTTATTTTTAAAGATGCTTTGGCAGATGATTTGTTGTTTAATTAATCTAAAGTTACAAGCTAACTAAGATGATTTGTTGTTCAATTAATCTAAAGTTATAAGCTAACTAACTCTTATATGTACAGTAGTAGAGAAGCATGGCCACAAACAAACTCCATTGACATGGATGGATTCAGAGAAGCAACCTTCCAATCACAGCAAAGATCTGGACACCCAATTGAGGTACATATATCATTCTAAAATTGAAATCTATAATTAGAAAAAAAAAATGCAGTACAATTAATATGAAAAAGGTTTGGGTCACCATGTCTGATATCAATAGTGTGTTGCACTTAAAATTATATTTAATTTTTTATTTTTATAAATATAAATTCATTTCTGTAATTTGGCACATCAAAATTTGTATTTTTTTCATTCGCTTTCTATAATCATGTAATGGTATTTAGAACAACCAAATAGAGTTTCAAGAGAACACTATATCATTAGGGATGTGTTCAGTTTATTTTAAATACTGCTATGCAATTATAGAAAATGAATGAAATAAATACAAAATCTGATATGACCAAGATATAGAAAGTAAATGATATTTAATCAAATTCAATATAGAATTTGTTAAAAAAAAAAAGGAAAAAAGAAAAAAGAAAACATGGTCTTATTCACGATGTCACTATTTATTATCATAATAGCCTCACCTATGTACTCCAATTAGCTTCAATATCCTAATCAGTTTGGAGTCTATATATTCATGCATAGTATATAAACTTTCATTTGAAACTCATAATTCTAAACATTGCACTAATCAGTTTGGAGTCTATATATTCATGCATAGTATATAAACTTTCATTTGAAACCCATAATTCTAAACATTGCAGGAGTGCAATTCAACTCTGCTGAAAGGCTACTTAAGTTCTAATTTGGATTGCAAGAACCCAAGCTTGGAATTCACATTAGGCAGACCAGACTGGCAAGGAAATGAACATAACTGATAATAGTTTTCCTGTATAACTTTTGTGGTCTTGCTCTTTTCATTGACTATTTCATCAATAATGAGAAGGCAGGCATAGATATATAAATATATACTATTTTGAAAAAGATCATTGACAAGCAGGAAGAGGAAGAAGAAGAAGAAGAAATGATGCGTTTCTGGTTCAATATGCCTTGTGAGTCTGTTTTTTTACTGAAACACGTCATTTCGAAGGTTTGGAAGTGGGTAATGGCAAACAAACATGAACTCGAGGTTAAGAAAGAGAACAAACGGCCATCAACTCTAGTCATATCCCTAGTCAAAGTTGCACAATAGATAGGGATTTTGCTTCTTTTTTGTTTTTTCCTTCTTTTTTTGGAGTTTGATTACTTGTATTTTACTTGTAAAGCTTAATTTACTTTCCTAATGGAACTGCAACCATTTTGATTTTTGGAAAATTGGTAAAATAGAAAGGAGTGGATGGTTTCTTGATTCTGGATAGAGGCGATAATTTCTTCAAAATTTCAATTCAAACTCATTCGCAAAAAAGTGACTCAAATATGTTAAAGAAAATTTGGAATAATTTAAATAATGATCTAAAAATTTTTGGATCAAACCTAACTCGATCTAACCCCTTGTGATTTAAATTAGTAAAAATATTTAAAATTTATTCATAAAATTAAAACAATAGTTTATTTATTTTAAAAGATAAAATTATTAGTTAATCCACTTACTTCAAAATCTGAAAAATGATCTAAAAATGATTTGAATATGTTTTAAAACTTTAATATGATGATTCGATTCAATTTATCCATAATCTAAAACTTTAAAAATTATTAAAATAATTTCAAATCATGAAATTGAGTGTTGATTCATGTTTTGATTAGCATTAATAATAACATATAGGACTGAATAAAAATACACTCAATTTCACGATTTTTGCTTATTTTAACAATTTCAAAATTTTGATCAGAATCGCACTGACATACATTTAAATTTAAATTATCATTAGGCCATTTTAAAATAACTTCATCTAAAATTTATCTACTCTGAAGTCGTCAAAGGGAATGGCTTGCAACCTCTAATTTCCTAAGAGAAAAGGCAACACTCAACTCCCAATTATAAGATGTTGTTCAGGCAATTACAATCTCATAAGAAAGGTAACCACGTCTGGTCTAGGATCTGGCCCTATATTCATATAGAAACCAACTATTGTGGTCCTCACAATATCCTAATTGAGTCAATTAGATTAGGATAGATGTGTGGAAGTACTTGCTTCTTGGCAATTCAATCCTGATCTAATGGCTGCTTTAAAGAGTAAATGCACTGTCGTTTTCAGCTGTGCTTAAAATTGAGACCACAACAAATGTGAATGACAGATGCTTTACAGAGAGGGAATACTCGATTCAATGAAGTCTTTCGAATAATGACATAATAATAAATACACCATAGTAGGCATATGTCAATTCTATTGAAAATTGAACTTATGGGTTCATCTCATCTATTACTTATCACATATATATGTTCTGACTTTTTTTTATTTTTTTGGTCTTTCTTTTTTCTTTAAAGATCATATCTTTCAAGAAAACAGAAAGAAAGAACTGTATGTAGTGATTTTTGCATTTGATCATAGGCCTAAGTAAAATATTTCGATGCCGTAACATAATGAGTTAAAGATCCAAATTTCTATTAATTTTCTAAACCAAAAAGAAAATAAATGAAAATTTGTCAATTTTTTCCTCATAATATGACGTCGCCTCTTAATTTTTCACATATTATACCGCGTCTTATTTATCACATATTAGAACTTTACAGTGATGTATGCGTATATTGTAGGTATGTAAGATTTTTAGTTATATGCATAATTATTAATGATTTATGATATTTTTATTAAAAATAAAATTATTTAAAATAATAAACAGTTATGTATATAATTATTATTTAAATATTTACAAATTATATTAATTATAATGTCATAATATAATGTTTTATACAATATTATAACGATAGACTCAAATATTATCTTTGACGTGATTTTAACATTGGCAAATTATATTATGGATCAGTACTCATATTGTAACATGGACCAAATGTCAATCACACGTGCAAAAAAGAAAAAAAATTCACACCTTTTTTTTTAATCAACAAACACACACCTTTCTTTTTTTTTTTTGAAGAATTTTTTACGTGTTCATCCATGTGTGTGCACAACTCATTATTTATTTTTCTGGATTTCCTTCTTATTTGATCCTTTCTTTTTTGAGTTTCGATTATATGTTTTACTTTTTTCGTGATTTTCTATTCTTTCTCTTTCTTATCTATTCTTCGATTATTTGTTCATTATTGTTTTAGTATGTTATTTATGTTTATATTAATGTTATTAAATGGATTTTATATTTTTTTATGGTTCATTTGTTACATGGTATAGGTTGATTAGTTTAAATATATAAATTTATTTATTATAAACTGTAAGTTCTTTTTTATATAAATTGTAAGTTTATTATCAGTGAACTTAATGTTTATTTTTTGTAAATTATAAGTTTATTTAGTATAAATTGTAGATTCATTATCAGTAAATTATAAATTCATTTTGGTATAAACTGTAGAGTCATTATCAATAAACTGTATGTTCATTTTTTATAATTAAATATTTGATATTTTTAAATTTTTTGTAATATTAAAATTGATAAACTCTTTGTATTCTTTTATTTTTAATTGAAGATTTTAATGCAATTATATTTTTCTCATTCATATATTATTTTTCATAATTTTTTTTCTATATTATGATATTATATATAACATAAAATAAATATTCATTAGATTAAATAAATTATACATATGTAAACTGATTTTTGTAGAATAAAAATCTCATTCATTAATGAAAAAGGCATTCATAATTAAAAAAAAAAAAAAGATTGGATGTGAAATAAAACAGACAATAAACTAATTCATTAATTGAGAAAAAAATAGCACAACTAATGACATTATAGTTCACAGAAAAAAGTATGAGGGCATACGTTTTCTTTAATAGCAGATGCAATGAACCTCCAATCCATACTACTATATGGAGAGAAGTATATGATATAACGTCCCTTTCAGCATTGACTTAAGGATTAAATAGTGAGTTTTGTTTCTGGACTTAATAAATACCAAGAAGGCCTGCCTATAAAGTGGCTGGGATTTAAGTTTTAATTTTTATGAAATTTTTAGAGAACAATAGTTAATAAATTATTTTATATTTTTATTTTTTTGTCACTGCAAAAATAACCATAAACAATAAGAGTATTAACTTTTTTTTTTGAAGTAATATTAGTAATTAAAATATCATAATGACATAATTTATAAAAAATTAAAAACAAAAATAGTAGAGGGAGAAATTTAATATTTGATCTTAAAAATTGTATTTAGACCAATATTTAGCATTTATTTTCTATAATAAATAAGTGAGTATAAGCTATATAATCTTTTCTTATGATTTTATGTAAGAAACTAAAAACATAAAGGTAAATATTAATTAAGAACTATACAAAAAAAAAAATTAAAAAGGTAAAAATGAAAGACAAAATAATCAACCTTGAGGTTCCGCCCAGTACTACCTAATTTTCAAAATTTGTAATTCTTTCATTCAAAGATAATCCAAAACATTATGGTGTAGCATTGAATTTTTGGATTTTTCTTTGTTATTTGCAATTTATAAAGTTCTTTTTTTAAAATAAGTAAAAATTTAAGATAAAAAATTTTACATGTACTAAAAATTTGCATTTCCTGCTCTTGAATATACTTTACGGAAAAAAAAAAAAAAAAGGTGCCCCCACGTAGCCACATCCTGTGGGCAAAATGCTAGTTTCTCAAAAAAAAAAACATTCCCACCCTCAGCAATGTTTGATGGGGTGAGGTTGACCAAAACCGAATTTGGAACAATTCTTATAAAATTTTATTGATACTATTTAATTTAAATGATTTTATAATAAAATTAATGAATCTGAAAATATTAAAATACTAAATTCTAAATAAATCCTATGATTTGCAATGCTTGATAAGCAAAATATATGTCCCATTTTGCATTTTCTTTATATTAATGAAGAGGCACATTTAATTTAAATAACAGTGATTTTAATTTTTGTGTAGATGACTTCATTAGATAAAATATCATCGAATTTATAGTCCTTTCAAAATAAACTATTTTTTAACTTAAAAAAGTTACATTATTTATATAGGTTCTCATCAAGAGAGTTGACTAAATAAAATATAATTCACTTTTTACATTATTAAAGTTTTTACGAACTAAGTAAAAAGGAGAATACATGCAGAAAACTAAATTATTTTTGTTTGAGAGTAATATTATGTAGGGACCAGATTGAAAAGAGAAATGTAAATGGATATTGTACGCAAATTGTTTTGTAATGTAAATAAAAATTAATAGAAATATTTTGTTTTTCTTCATGAAGTAACGTATATATTTATTTATTTATTATTTGAGAAACACAAAGTAACGTATATAATTTATTAATTGCCAAATCTTCCTTTTTTTTTTTAATTTCTAGATCAAATAATTAAAAAAAGTGAAATACAAAAAGTTTAAATTTTTTGCTATACTGAGCATATACATACAATCAATATATGACATATTTGACCAAAAAATTAAAATAATAATTAAACATAAGTAATTATAGGCATAACAATAATTTTATATGAGTAATTAATCACACATAATTTTTTTCATTTTCTTTTTTCTAATAGGCATGGTGCAAGATTCTAAATGCTACGCCAAATATAACCAAGCACTCTTCCAATTCAAACACCCCTCTTTTAACTTTCAAACCCATTCATTTCCATAATTTTCCATCACTTTCGATTAACTTTCCTATACATCATCATAAACCTCTCATAGGAGTGAATGAGTAAGGTAAAATATTAAAAATAAAAACATCAGTCATCCTTGAAGAAAATTGTGACATAAACTAGACATATTACAGTACCTTATATTTTAACAGTTTTAAAGCCAAATTGAGATGAAAGAATTTTGAAGGCGTTAGAGGTGGAAAGAAGGGGGTGTAATGCTTAATCTTACCCTTAAAATTTAACCTCCCTTCCATTCAATGTTTGTAAAGTATTGCACAGGAGTTTTTTTTAGGGTGAAAAAGAAAGTTAAGGAGAGTAATGAAAAGACATAGAATAAAATATAAATGAGATTAATTAACTTCACTTTATTTAAATTTTCTTTTTTTAAAGAACTGAATAGATGTAAACTACTATTTAACTCCTCTTTCTCCCTCTTAATTTGAGGTTAAGAAAAATGAATATTTGAAAGTAAATGACATAACATTTTAACTCCTATTTACTCTCATTTGCATCATAAAAAAATTCATAAACGAGATTAATTCATTAACCTCCATTTATATTTCATTTTTTAACTCTCCATAACCCACTCTCATACGAGGCTTAACAGGTTAGCTCCCTTCTTAATCTTTACTTCCCACTCTCACCTCATCTGAACAAAGCACAAAAATAGCAAATAATCACCTCAGTTTTAAAAGTAGAAAAAACACACATGAAAAAAGTGTAGCAAATCATGATTTCACAAGACCCTTAAGTGAAGAAAAATGCAATCAGAATGACCGTGGAACTAATAAGATCTCACATATCTAGCATAATGCATATACCTAAAATCTAGCAGTACTCTGCAGCATCAGGTCATTACAGAGGCGTAGTTTTATATACATATATATTTTTTAGCATATACCTAACATTATTTTCGGAGTAGAGCAGATTTTTTTTCCTTTGACTGCTAGGTACCGCTCTCTCTATGAATTGCAATTTTACATGAGGTCGAAGCCTGGATGGGTAATAGAAAGAGACCAATAATTGATGATAGAGAGGAACAATAGATAAAGCAAGCTACATAACCATAAAACAAATAATACACAGTGCAAATTATATGTGATTTCAAACTACAGTAGTAGACTTCTCCATAAGCTTCCAACATATAAACAAGCAGGACTACTACTAGTAACAGACACGAACATAGCAGCCAATCCAGAGGAAGTTGTGAAAAAAAAAAAAACATGTATAAAATATCCAGGGGATAGTAGGATATCTACATACATGGCCATTAATGCATTATGATTCAATCTGACACCTTGACAAATTCATGCTTGCTTGACCGAGCAGAATAGGCTGAGATTGCTGATCCAGTCATGCTCAGTGAGCGCTTGGCCACACCCACACTTTTCTTCATCACCAACCAGATAGTCCAGAAAAATCCAATCCAACCTGATTCATTCAAAGTTCTCAGATCCCAAGCAAAAAGGTTTAACCATTATGGCACACCAGGTTTGTGACATTAAATACAACAATTGACAGGGTTTATGTAATCTTATGCCTATGAAGACGACACACAGAATAGGCCAATACTAGGAAGATCTGAATTGTTATTTACACATTTTTTAAATTATCAGATGCATGTATGTCTAGAAACGCATCAGCATTCAAACCATAAGGTCACCAAAAATACAGCCAGAAATTCATGTATGCATACCCAGATGAAACGCCAAACAACCTGAAGTTGACAGTCCCACAGCCAACAGGCTCGAACAGAATTTTTTCCCCCCTCCATGGTTGGGCTCAAACATTTATTTTTGTCTCACTGAACACTACCCCAATTATTCACCATAAACAATTATTGACCTCCAGAACTTGGAAATTATGCATATTCTTGCTGCCATTCTAGTAATTTTTCTGTCTGAGTCTTCAATTTGCTATTATAGGGTAGCCAGCAAATTCAACTCAAGTTCTTGGTAAACAAACTCCTTAGATATATTCAGATTTTCTTTTCATTCCATTGGTGGTAAAGGGATTGATGTTTGATAAAAAAATCCCAGGAGTTCAATTCCACAGTTTCTACATCTAAGGCTATCTTTTGTTTTAAAAAATTTGAGTCCCAAACCAAATAGGCAGAGGAAAAATCTACAATATTTGGGGTTATATAAATGGTAAAAAATGAAAAACTCATTTTGCTCTACCTGTAGCTATCAGAACAGCTATAATTGCTGAAATAGTTGCTGAGGAAATGATAAATATGGCAACTAATAACGCCCCTATATATACAGACGTTAGGCAAGCAAAGAAAAGAGCCAAGAAGCCTCCTGCAGCTGCCAAAGAAATGAGAAGAGAGATGATAATGGCATTGACTGTGGCTGCCAGAAAGAAAAGCATGAAGACGAGCAATCCTGTCAAGGTAAGAAGAGTAATAGTCCCAACCTGCGCAGGATTTAGAAAACAAACAATCGTGAAAAGTTGTGAAGATAGGACTGAAACAGGGATTCCATACTCAACAGTCAATATAATACAGAGCAAGGGGAATTTGACACGAAGCATCTGCAATAATTAGAATAAATGGAGAAGGCAAAAAAAAAAAAAACTAAATCCATGTAAGCTTTTGAGTATATTTGAGGCACTGAAATTTATTTAACATGCTTGCACCTTCCATTGCTGTACGCATATTTAAAGAAATAATCGTGGAATGAATGAATCATTAATTATAAATAACAGAAAAGCAACTAGCACAGCAAAATTATTCAATTCCTTCAGTCAGCTAGCTCTTATCCTTTAGGTTCTGATTGGGAAAGAGAGGAAAATGAAAGGAAAATGGGAAAAAAATTATGGAATCCACAATTTTGTTTCTTGTTATATGAGTCCCACATTTCATTTTCCTGTCGTTTTCCACCAATTTTCCCTTTCCAACCATTTTCCACCTTCTCCCAAACAAAGCCTTAAGCAAAATCATGTTCAGTTGCAGGGAACTGATTAAAAAGAAAAAACGAGAATAGCTACTTTAGTTTCTCTCAATCAACAAGTTAATATCTTCTCTTGTTACTATAATCACTGATGAAAGTAACGTATGCATTCAATATCTTTCGCCAGCCCCCAAAAAGTGAACTGACATTCAATACTCCAGAACCCTTACTGTATAATAATCTTAATTACATTAGATTTTCAAGTAATCATCTTAATTACAAGACGCATAACAGTTACGAAAGAAGACAGTAACAGCACTTACGGAGATGACAAGGAGCGCCCGAAGAGGGCTTCCCCGACGGGTCCAGAGGAGAACTTTCCGGCCGGTGGTTCTAGTAGCTTCTTTAAAAAGCGGAACGTTCTCCGACACACTGGTCTTGATCCGCTGCGTCACCGGTACTGATTTATTGTCGGAATCGGGTACGAAGATCATTACCAGCATACGGTAGAGCACGGCGTCCAAAGTCTCCTCCTTCCGCCCATCCACGCCGTTCGCCTTTCCCGTTTCGCGCGGCGGTCTGTCCATCTCAGTATGTGAAATTCGTAACAACTAATGCTGCATTTGTGGGCTTGTAGTTGGTCGTGATGTGAATTGTGATCAATGGGCGTTTGATGATTGTCGATGAGAAATTAATTAAAGATGGGGAAGATGATAGCACGTGGATGTGACCAACTGGCCTTTTTTCCTTCAACACGTGGGCTTGACTGTGTTCATGCTTAGCCTTTTTACTTGTTACCCACAAGCCACAATCTTCAGATTTTTTGTTTGGAAAAATGCATTCTATGGGAAGTTGGTTAAGGAGATAAGAAATTTGTTTTTTTAAAAAAAAATGTTTTTTCTTTCTTTATATTTAAATAAAAATAAATTTGTTTTTTTTAATATCAAAATATAAATATAAATTCATAATAATTTTTCTTAATCATTTCTTCATTTTGAGATGAAAATAAATAAAAGAAATAAAAATTATTTTTTTATTTTTTCTTCTCAAATAAAAAAATTTAAAATCATTTTTTATTCAAAATTTTCTTATTTTATCTCATTCTAAATAAAGATTCATATTTAGCCATTAACCTTCGTTAATTTAAAATCAAATAATTAAGCTCTTAAATTTTATTAAAGGATGTCACATCACTAACAAAAAATCTATAAAAATAATATAGCTTTTGCTCACTTGATAGCCACCCTGAAAAGCGATTTTAAGAAGTAGAATGTCACCCTGAAAAAGTGATTTTAACATAAAATAAACAATTTGAAGAAGTAAGGTATCAAATTAAGATGAGTTAGACTCTTAGGCTCCTAATTCTTATATTGCAATCTTTCTTTGCAAATCACTCCAAACACTTAACATTTTAAGATTTTTTTCTCTCCTTTCTCTTTTTTTTTTTTTTTACCTCTGAAAGATTTGAAAAAATGAAAATGCTTTATTTAACGTATTTGCACCTCATCATCTTCTTCGTCATTTTTGTCTCTCTCTACCATCACTCTTTCCTCTTGTCATTCTACTTCTATCCCGACTCATCTTTCTAAATTCTCACTATCTAAACTCTTTTCTTTCTATACCTCTATAGATTATATGGACTGTGATAAAGATATGTGTGTTCATTTTGCAAATCCTTTATAAGTGACACTATAGGCTTTACTTTTAATTTGTGTAATTATAAAAAACCTAAATTCTTCCTTATTTCAGCATATTTCCTTAAATTCTTCCAAGACTTTGAGCTTGGATATTAGATTTCTTGAAAGCTTGAAACCTCATTTCTCTTTATAAATTTTAATGCATTTCTTCTCTTTGATTCACCTCTCATCAACACTATAAAAGAAAATATTGATTTAGCTATCAAATTTAGTTGTTACTTTTAAGGTGACTACCACTTAATGTCCATTTTACTACTATATGGAGACCAAGAAAGTTGAATTAAAATTGACTACTATTTTGCGATCATAAACACGGTAATTAAAATAGTGACTACAAAAGTGTGATTGCTATTTTTGGCACCTCAAATATAGAAACTAGGGGTCAGTTTGTTCAAGCCTAACCAAATAGAGTAAAACTGAATAAACCAAAATACTCTTGGAAACTAACTAAATCGAACCAAACTAAAATATTTATAAAACAAAATCCAATCGAACTGAATAAATTTGGTTCAATTTGATTTTTTATTTCAGTTTTGCAAACATTGACTAAAACATGAATATATAGATTTCTTTCCTACACCAAAATAATTATCAACTTTCTCATATATACACTAGATCTGAAATTGAAATTAAAAAAAAAAAGAAGCTAAAGAAAAAATGTTTTTCCATACATTGAAGATATGAAGGAGAGAAGATATTATCAGTTTTCCCATACATCAACCAAAATAAGGAACTTTACAAAGTAAATAAACTAGAAATCAATTCATCAACTAAACAAGTTATAATATGTTTCTCACCCATGCATCTAAAAAACATTGAAGATATGGAGAGTACCATTGGGATTTGTAGAACAAACATATTGGACTAGATTGGTCAAACCTAAGTCATAAGTCTCTTTTGATCTGATAATGAAAATTGATCAGCTTTAATGTTTTGATTCAGTGTTATTTTGCAGTTTATAAGTTATATTTTTATTGAAAGTTGAATGAAAGTCAAAATCTCTATCTTTAAGAAGAACATCCAAATTCATGGTCAGTATCCCTTAAATCGTGATTGCGACCTTGCTTTGAGGATGGATGAAGCTAGAACAGAGAAATTTACAGGCGAATTCGTAGTCGTGACTCAACTGAAGGGAGCTTGGATTATTCACAGAGGAATTCGTGGTGGCATTCGCATCCTAAGTCGCAACCGTGAATTTCATAGTAACAAAGGAGGTAACAAAAGCCACAGTCACAGCACGCCAAATGTCCAAGCTAACCGTTAGAAATTAAAAATCACGAGGGCAAATCAATTGTCATCATTGCGACTCAAGAAGGTGTTGTCTCCTTACAAATAGAAGAATCTACAATCTCAGTCGCGCCCAAGAGAAAGCTAACTCGCGATTGTGATTTTTGAGTAGTTGGTTGAACACAATGATTATATTTCTTAGACAGCCAATTGGTGAAAGATACGTGGACTAGCTGTTAGACACATAACGGGGTTCTCTGTCGCGATTTCTAGCTCCTCAGTGCAAATTGGAAATTCACGACTGCGAAATGCAAGTAGCGATCGCGACTTTTGTCTGACAAGCATTAATGCAAAATCCGCCCAGCACAACTTGGAGATTTTAGGATAGTTTTTGAGTAACATCTCTTTGGTGTATGTGGGCTACAAATACTTTACCAAATTGATGTAAATGAAGAGAATTCCATTAATTGTAACCAAACTCTTGTCAATTTGCTACTCATTCTTCTTACTCTTCTTTATGTGTTATTAATTATTTAGTGTGAGCAATAAACACATTTGTAAGTAGGTTGAGAGTTAGCCTAGTATCTAAAACTCTTATAAGAGGTTTTTGTATGAGCCTAAAAACACAAGTTGTAAGAGGTTTTTATATGATCTAAAAACACAAGTTGTAAAGGTTTTGTGTGAGCCATAAAACACAAGCATATAAGTTAGGTGTGAGCTTGAAAACACCAATTTAGTTGAGTAAAATACCCAATTGTGAAGAATTGGGAAGTGGATATAGGGTTTGTTAACACTCGAACTACTATAAAATTCTTATGTTGATTTTTCTCTTCTCCTTCTTAACTTTCTAAACACCTTAATCTTTTTTTTAATGTTTAATCAGCTACCAATTCAACCCCCCTTCTTGGTACACTAGGCCAACAAAACACAATGAAAAAATAAAAATTTTTCTACATAAAATCTCATCAAGGATCCATGTTATTCGATTAAATTGAAAAGAGGGATGCAAAAATCTTACCAATTCGAATAAGAGAGACGAGATTGATGGAAGGTAAAGAGAGAGTTTACACCAATAACACTCAATCTCGAGTTTAGTGTGTAGATCGTCGAACTCAAATGCTACCAAATAGATGAACATTCTTTGCAGGTATCCACACAAACAGACTCTCTCCAAATGGAAAATATGCTAGCACTATGGGTCTTTTTTCTCTCTCTCTCTTAAACATTTTCTAAAAATCGTGAATATTCTATGTGTTTTTAGAAAACCCTAAAACATGCATATATATCTTAACCATTAAGATGTTTATGTTAACTCTATAGATATATCTCTCCAGGTATCCACACGGACAAGCTCTCTCCAAATTGAAAATATAATAGCACTAGAATGTCTTCTCTCTCTAAAATATTTTTTGAAAATCATGAATGTTCTATGTGTTTTTAGAAAATCTAAAATGTACATATATATCTTAATCGTTAAGATATTTACGTCAACTTTGTATATATCATATTCCATTTTTAACTTTTAAAATGAAATAGATATCTAAATAATTTAGATAATATCTCTAATTATCTTAGTTATAAATAGAAAAATTAGTAAAATCCAATTTCACCTTGGGCCAATTATATGTGTGCGGTCCTATAGGTTTATATAATATTTATAGTGGCCCAAAAATCTATTTTGGCTCACAAGTTATAAGTAACCTTCAACAAGACATTATGACTACTCAAATTATGTAAATGTCAATAATTTGACCTAACCTATTTTACCAATAGTATTATAATCCTTTTGTGATATTATATCTTTATTGAACACAAGGTATGGATCATGTTATCTTTATAGAGTTCAATTCTATATTGATCTCTAAGTAGACTAATGCAAAATGACATTGATAACCTTTATTAATTCATTTACACATGGTCATGCAGTCTCTTCAGTGTAACTTATAGAGGGGCCTAGAGATATATTTCTCATAAATATATGAGAGACAAATTCTTTCTTAATCACTCATTTTTCTCTATATGGTTTACTTCATGTCTAATATCAGTCTATATTGGATAATATTAAAATATGAAGTTCACAATATTGAAATCTATGGTGATTTTCAAGTCAGAGGATTAAGTTAATACTATTGTATAATAATTACTTATGATTGTTTATTCATATAGTATTCTCATAGTAGGTCAGTTCAATACAATATTTCTTAAACATGTATCTATATTTGACCTATTATCACATATACATGACTAGTAAAACATAGTCATCAATCAAACACATGCTAGTTTTTATTCATTATTATCTTAACAATAATGACCGACTAGGGACAATTTAGAATAGAATTCTTTACACCTAAAGGTTTTACTATTAAGTCACATACTTGATAACATTATGTAGAATTAACTATTTATAAAATTTATAATTTAGCCCTAAATAAAATATAAAAGAGATATTTAATAAAATTGTAATCATTATATTATTAAGAAAATATCAATTACAAGAATTGGCCTAAGGCGCATAACTAAAAGTACTTCTTCTGGTGACATATTCAAGGGGAGATCTACTAGAAGACTTAATAACAAGGATGAGTTCAAAAGGACTTTCACTTTCAAGTTTGGTGACAAAAGTGGATCTTTTGAGTACCAAGTGAAAGGGAGGTTCCATAGGATCGATTATGTGAATAGAAGTAGCAGCATCAAGTGAAGAAACAATAAGTACTTGAAGTAATTATCCTTATGTTTGTGGATCTTCTATATAAGTATTAATAAGAGGAACACTCATGTTAAATGTGTTCCTTTAATTAAAAAAATGAAGAAAAAAGGGAAAAAAAGAAGAATAAAAGAAGGAAAAATGAGAAGAAGAAGAATAAAAAAAAAGAGTTTTCTGTTCCTTAAACTTTTTTAAACCGTTGCACATGTTTTACAAGATGTAGGGTTTCTTTGTTTCAAGAAGTCGAAATTTCTTAGATACTATATTTTGTGATATCTAAATAACGACCACATAGGTGTGATCTCTATTTTTGTGCCTTAAGGTGGCTCCAAATATAGAAACTACTTAGAGGCCACACACTGTGGTCTCTAAATAGTTATCACATAAGTGTAGTCCCTATTTTTATTTAAGAGTATGGTGTGCACTCAAAACGATGTAGTCTTACTAGAAGTTTATATAATGCTTTTATCTTTTTAACTATTATTTTATCTCAACCGAAGCATGAACTCTTGGATCAAATTTGAATTGATACTAGCCATTAAAATGAGTGATATAGATATTACTTTAAAACCAAACCCTAAGTGCAGCTCTTCCTGATTTTTCATTACAACCGTTAACCCCCCTTCTCTTTTTCTTCTTCTTCATCGTTTTTTCATGAATTTCATCTTCAACCATTTATTTTTTTTACTTTTCTTTTTATTTTTTATTTATTTTCATCTTATTTTTTATTGCTTTCATTTTCATTTATTTTCTTAATTTTTCAGTGCCGCACCTATGAAGTCAGAGTATGATATATATACTTGATTGATTGGAACTCAAATGCATTAGGTTTTATTTTTTTTTTTAGTATGTGTTTTATTTTTCTGGTTTCAGTTGATGATTTTATAGTTTTATTATTGGATTATATCTGCATGATAAGAAGAAGAAAGTGAGGGATAAGCTGAGATGGTTGTGACTTTGGTGAAGGGTAGTGCCAACAATCAATATATAATTCATAAATTTGTGAATTATGTAATCATCATTTACTTCGACTTTTTAGCCACCCACGGTGCCTTGTTGTAAGATGGAGGAGGTCTTATGTTCAAAAGGTGTTCACTTTATTGCTTTAGAATGCCGCAAGTTCATTCTTTAAGTTAATGGAATTTTTGTTTCAAGAAGTCGAAATTTCTAGTCAATCTATGGTAAATTTGAAAAAGAAAGGCTGGAAAGTTGGAACTGTCAAGTAAGAACTAGGTATGAGGTATACTAAATGATGATGAGGGTAAGCAGTAGTATTAATTGTTGTGATTTGTTTTTCTTTTTTTAAATTTTAAAATTTGAACTATTCCAGTCGAAATACCATTTGTTAATTTATCAATGGCATGTTTAAGAGCTCAAAGAATAGAATTCTTGTGGATTTGGAGAAAAGATTAGCACTAGATGAACAAAAAAAAAATTCAACCATTTAAGTATGGTTGTCAACTTAGTTGATCATATTGTTTTCTTATGTAACGTTAGTAGCAGTTGTGAACAGTAATTTAATAGGTTGTGAAGTGTTATGCGGAGATGATTTTAAAGAAATGTATAGTGGGTACATCAGGGTTGTTCATGCCATTTAAGTATAGTTATCTACTTAGTCATTTCGTTTGAAAAGCATTTTGTAATTTAGTGCAATTTTTATATATTATTTGTTTAATATTTCAATATCACTAAAAAAATAAAGATAATAC
The DNA here is from genome assembly GCA_949677035.1 of Omphalea diandra. NCBI lineage: Eukaryota > Viridiplantae > Streptophyta > Magnoliopsida > Malpighiales > Euphorbiaceae > Omphalea > Omphalea diandra. The sequence goes on along the minus strand of CATIWR010530698.1, from coordinate 11,802 downwards.
AAAAGATAATTTTTTCATTTAAAAATTATTACACTTTAGAGGAATCTAATAAATAAAATAAATATAATATAACATACTATGTAATGAAAGGAAAATAGAAATAATAAATTTGTAATTCAAACTCAAATTTTAAATAAAATTAGTTTCATAGGTAATAAGTGTCAAAAAAAAGTGTCACCATTTAAGTTACGAGACACATGATTAATTTATAGACAAAATGTTGAAAACTAGAGTGTATGGTAAAATATTAGCAGCAAATCTCTTAAACTCATGATGTCAAATGTATTTGTTGACAGTAATATCAGAGATTTTAAGAGCGGTTTTGAATGATTGTGGAATAATGAATATAATAGTTTGAAAAGTAGGTTACAATGATATAGTTGTTTACTTTTTATCTAAATGTATTATGAATTATCTATGTGTAATGGACCATGTTGTGATGATGGTCCATTGATGATTCGTACATTGCCAGTCCATGGATTGTATACAGGTAGCTGGGTCAAATAGCTTATTTGGTGAGTTGGTTGCCTTTCTTTTATTTGAAAAGTAATTTGTCTTCCAATTGAGTTGGATGCTTCAAATCTATGTTGGTTTGAATTTGAAGTTGTTGTGGAGTTTGATTTGAATCTACGTTGCTCCCGTCCCCGCAAACAGATTTCTTCGCTCTCTCTCCACCCATTCCTTTACCTATTTCCTTCTTCTTCTCCTCTCATTTCGCCGCCACCATCGTCGGCGATCAACAACCCCCGTAAAAATTTTATAGTTCTGCCACTATTTCCAGTATACGCAAAAGTACAAACATTTACTCGTCTACATCATTATCTCTTATATTTATTGTGGCCATACAAGATATTTCAATTGAATACGCAATGCACATCATCCAGAGGTGATTTGTAGGGATCAAATATATTAAATTTCAGTAATAAAGTAATGTTAACAACCCAACTATTTTGGATCAAGGTTATGCTGAGTTGAGTTGTTGCCAAATGGTTTTATGCAAAATTATAATGTCTGTAGGAGATAGATAAAACCGTTCGATTGTTTAGTGATCCTATTTTTCCCTTCTTTTTAATGGTTAACGAAAAGCTAATGCTTGAAACCTAGGCAATTATGATTTTAGTATGATTCATTCACTCAAATATGCCATCATTCTTTGACTCTTGATTACAGTGATTTTAATGGCCATACTATATATCTTTTTAATTTCTGTTATATAAAAACTCTTGCAGAATCTTGGTTAAACTAGTCTACCTTTTTTTGTAACATTAAATCTAACTCGTACACCAAAAAATATCTTACTAAAAAGACAAACCTATCATCGAGTCATATCTATAGTCGCATTAAAAGCTTCTCTCTTTCTTGGACATATTCAAGGCAGGAGCAGACTTTTGTTTTCTGGAGCATACTAGTAATTGATGCAACATAGATTGGAAATCATTTTTTCTGTAGTTTTGGATGTAATATATATTTAATTTGAATATAATTATATCACAAGAAAAAACTAATTTGTCGATGGAAATTTCTGTCGGTAAAATAAGGATATTCATTGGTAATGCAATTTAATGACGGAATAACAACCGGTATAATTCATTGATAAAAAAGTGGTCGGTAATAAGGTACCAACGGAAAATCGAGTCTGTCGGTAAATGTACCGACTGAATGCCGACAGAAATAGTTGTCATTGTGGCAGTTAGAAACCGTTTGATTGTGGCGATGGAAACATCCATTGGCAATCCGACAGTGAGCTTGATGGTACTCCATCAATATTTCATCGGTATATATTACCTCTTCGTCAGAAATTTATTGGTACGTTTTATAAAGGTTTTTATGTTTTTTTTCGCTACCCGTCAACAATACTTTAGTGTTTTTTTTTTTATTTTTTATATCCGTCGATAAGCTTTAATAGGTTTTTATATTTTTTCGTATAGGCTTAAATAGGTTTTTATATTTTTTGGTATTTCATTGGTAATTCATTAGTGAATTTTTATTATTTTTTATTTTCATCGGTATATTTTAAAATTTTTTCAAAAATCTTTATAATTTTCATTTTAATATATCTTTATATATATGGACAAAATGTAATAATATAACCAAAATTTATATTATATATATAAATGTAAATATGTACAATGAAAAGTAAAAATACAATTAAAAATAAACCTAACTACCATATGGTGCATCCTCCTTATCTAATAAGTAATCACCAGCGTCTAAAGGAGGATCAACCTAACTAGGAGGAGTAAGAGCTATAGGATCAATACCGCGAGCATCGCCAGGTGTCAGAGCTGGAGCGGTGGAAGCATTAGCAGCAAAGGTTGGAATCAGAGGCATAGGTGTCTTCAAATGAGAGGGAAAAGGTATTCTAGTTTGTTGAGACACAACATGCAATCACTCCTCCATAACACACATCCGAGCATCAACCGACTGGACATGCGAGTGATATGTCCTAATCTACTCACTTGTCCACCTTTCGCTACAAGTACTATGCTAAAGGTGGTGGGGCAAAAGAAGAGCTAGTGCTAGAATCACCATAGAAGTAATTGGCCTGGGAACTCATACCATAAATACACCCCTTAACTCGCCCCCTATCACTAGTAGGAAGACATTGCACTCGTCCACTTGACGAGGCCCAGTGAATCCTAAAGCTGACTGTGACAGTTGCTTATGTTGTCTATCGATATTAACCATCATTTTTATAAAGTATTACTGATAATCCTAATAAGAAAGCAATTAAAATTTTAACTTTAAATGATAAATATGGTATAACTTATATTAAAATTCATGGAGCATGAATCAATAAATGTTTGCATGTCATCTTATTTCGTGTGTGTATACACGAAGATATTAACTAACAGAACCTTGTGTCTTGGTTGTTGCGCATGTTATAAATATAAAGGAATAGCATATTAAAAACTGTAATAAAATTAACTTTAAAAAGTGATATAAGATAATGAAAATTTATTTACCAATCGTCTGACGTGCTCTGCATGAGGTATAAACCCTTTGTGTGCATGGATGAACTTGAGTCAGGATCTCCTTTCTTGATCCTTTTGTTCAGGCTATCTTTGCGAATGAGAAGAACCCCACTATGTATGCTAGTGGTTCCAAGTCTCATCAGGCACCCAGGTCTCCTTGCCCTTATACTTCAAGTCATGAAGCATGCCCTTGTATCACAATGTAGCCTTTTTAAAGAAGGTTGTATGTACCAAGACATCGATTGTCTGGTCTTACTGGAACTGCTTCTGTAACAACAATAAAGACAAAAAAATTAGTAAAAAAAGAAATTAGGTTGATATTTAACTATAAATTTTGTTATTACATACCTTGAACTCCTCCAAGTATAAGGTCTTTACGGATTGTGGGACCGTCTTCTAAGTGTAGCCATCGGTATGAATCTTTTGCTTGAATATCTTGTGGCATGTATTAGAGCATCTATCATATGGATGCAAATTAAAAAAATAAAATATAGTTAATTTCATAATTAATTAATAAATAAATAAAATACAACAAATTTAATGTTACATACCTCCCATGTTGTAGAGTAATTTGAGAGCATAAATTACGAGCAGGAATAGTGTATGCATCATCCGGATCCGATGGCATCGCAAGACCTCAGGATAAGGCAGGATCTGACGGTGTAATGGGAGTAGATGGAGGAATTGTACTAGGGGAAGCTAGAGAAGATGAAGATGACGACTCTAGATATGATGTCGAAGAAGTAGGTAGGCTTGAAATGGATGACAATTTAAACAAGGAAGCAGTTGAGCTATCGGAAGGAGGAATTGGTGGTAAAGGTGACCTGCGATCACAAGTACGTCCTCTACTCGACATACGACCTCAAATAGGTGTACCCGAAACATTAGGTATCTATTGTGTCATTTGAATTTATATATGCAATTATATATCTAATAATATATCTAAATATTAAAAATATAATTCAAAAGTGTACATATACCTATAAATGAAAAAAAAAAAAACAAAAAAAAACAAAGACACATTTGTCTTATTTAGAATCATCATACTCTATATCATATTCACAAATTAAATCTTATGATGATTTAGATTCTGATTATAGCTCCATTTCATTGTCTAACTGAAGATCTTCATTTTCATCATCTAAATTGATGAATGACTCATTTAGGTCATCAACTTTCTAGTGGCTCATCTTGAGTAATATCAATGATAGGTAAATTATCAACATTTTCCTGAAACAAAGCTCGAGATGATATGTTAATAATTAATTTGTTCTTGATTTCAATAAATGATTTGGCTTTTATTTTGCATACTACCCACCAATCAGCTTTATCCCGACATAAACTAGGATAAGGAACATAATAAACTTGATAAGCTTGCATCACCAATATAAGTGGTTCATATTTGTTAAATATGCGTTTGTGGTTGATTTTTACAATATTATAATTTCCATGCACTTTCATTCCCACATTAGGCATTGGATCAAACCATTCACATTTAAATAAAATTGTTCATTTTATTGGAAGTGCTAGATACTCCAACTGTAGCACCTCGATTAGTTGACCGTATTAATCATAAGCATTTCCACTACAGTTGGCCCTAATACTTTCTCCGCTATTGATTAATGTCCTATTTGAATAATATTTTTTAATGTAAAACTTGTATCCATTAACAAAGTAAATGAGATACATAGCCACACTTCATAGTGGTTGTTTGGCAAAAGCAACAACAAATTGATTCATGATTCCATTTGTAGGATCATTTGCCTAAAATATACAATGAATAAGTAATTAGATACAACCATTATATGTTTTTAAAATTTACTATTTTATTAGTAGCTTGCATATACTTACATATGATTTGAACCAACATTGAAATTCTACCTCCAACTTCTTGTCCACCTCATTAGTTGGTATTGTGGAAAAATTTTACTTCAACATAGCAATGTATAAACTTCATAAAATTTACACAACATGATATTATTATGATATCATTTACACATTCATGAAATGATGAGTTCAACTATTATTATAACTTGATATATTTTGCTACTTCATGACAATTAAGAAGAATATATATTTGAGTTGCAAGATATTTTTCATCAATCAACATTCTACTTTTAGGTATCCCAAATGGCCTACGTAGATGAGTGAATATTGATAAATTTTCAATGATATTACTTGTTTCAATGTTTCCACGATCATTATTTTAAGGTACTCTTTTGTGTCTCGTATACACGCGGTTCGAAATAAAAAGACCAAAATGATGAGACTTTCTCAACTAAATATGCATTGGAAATAAAACCTTCAACCTAGGCTTTATCCTTCACATTATTTTTTAAATGGCAAAGATATCTATAATATACACATGAGATAAAAGTAGTATAAATGAATAAAATAATTTAATTGAAATTAAAATTTGCATTTGAAATAATGAAAATAAATGTATCTTTCAAATAGATACATCCATTGATACTGCACAGGGCCCACTTGTTTCGCTTCATATGCCAAATGTAATACCAAATATTCCATGGAATCAAAGAAAATTAGTGAAAATATTAGTTCCAACTTACACAACATCACTGGATTGTTAATTTTCAAATGTGTTATGTCTTCCTTCATAATTTGAGGTGCAATGAGTTCTTTGAAAAATATACTTAACTTCGTGAATGGTTAACTTCATAAGTGATTTCCATATTTGTGAAGGCAAGAGCTCACAAAAAGCAATATGGTGTAACTGTTGCATAAACAAATCACAATTATGGCTTTTCATTCCAAACAACTTCAATTTTTGGGTATCAACACATCGACATGTTGGATATATACCCGTCTGAAAATCTAATATTCTTTAACCATTCACATAAGACTTATTTACTTTGCTTATCCAGTGTATATTTGGCCTTCAGACATTTTTTGGTTGCACTATCATGATGTAACTTTGGACGATGACAAAATAACTTCAAGTATTCTTTAGATTTTGTATTATCTTTGGACTTGCCTTTTATGTTCATCATTATATTAGAAATATTCTCAAACACATTTTTCTCAACATGCATAATATCTAAATTGCAGCTTATCAAATTGGCACTCTAATAAGTTAAATCCTAAAATATACTTTATTTCTTCCACCCACATTTTGTTTGTTTTGATATTTGCACATTAACCTCTTCGGACCCAATTTTAGTAACTTCTATCAATCGTAATCTATTGATTTTCTCTAGTATCTCTATTTCTGACTATATAGGTGGAGTAACGGCTTCAACTATTCAATGTTTAGGAAACAAAGTTTTGTTCCATCTAAATGGATGATCATTCTACTAGAATTTATGGATATTATCAAACCATGATTGCTTGCCACCATTCAAAAGCGTGAATGCATCAATATGTTCCATGCAGTATAGATACGTAAGTCTACCTTGTGTACTCCAACTAGAAAATATGTTGTAAGTAGGAAAATAACTTACCATCTAGAGCAAAATTGCTTGTATTAAAAAATTTTATTTTATCGAAATATCATGTCTCCACTTCAAATTCCCATAACTTTCAGTTTTGCAATCATAAGCTGAAAGAATACATCCAACTTTTGTTTTAAGCTGTTTGGTTTAGGTGCCAAAATCGAGATGGACATGTATTCCTTTTTCATACATATTCAAGGTGGCAAATTATATGGTGTGACAATAATTAGCCAACATGAATATTGTTAACCATATTGGCCAAAAGGTTGAAAACCATAAGTGCATAATCTCAAATGCACGTTGCAAATTTTAGATGCACATTATGGATTCATACGATTAAAATGCTTCCATGTTGGAGAATCTGAACAATGTTCCATCACACCCTTTTATTGCTCATGCTCCACATGTCATCCCATATACTTAGTAGTTGCTTCAGAAGCATACAACCTTTCCAACCTCGACGTGAGAGAAAAATAATACATCTTTTTATGTAGAACATGTTTTTTAAATGTAGTTGATCCTCAAGGCAAACACTTATATTTAGAGAAATCGCAAAACTCGCATGTTTATAAATCATTGTCTTCAACCCAATATAACAAGAAATTATTCTTGCAATAATGAATCCTCTCAATTGGAAGACATAAACCTTGCATCAACTTCTTTATGCTATAAAAACTATCAACCATCATATTATCCTCAAGTAATCACTCATTGTACCATTATAAAAATATCATTGTAACACCTTTTCATATAAGTGGTGCTTAGATTTTATATTCATCAATTGGGCAATGATCGACAACTTGGAATGTGTTTTGTAGCCAGGACATAAAACCTCATTAGCAGTATCTAACATATCATACAACTTCTAAGAAGTTGGATTAGAAACTTCACTCATCCCACTCACATGAAACCTCGATCCATTAGCATCCATTATCATAGTATGGGCATGCACTAGGTTTAACTTCAATATTAAATTCATCCTCAACTTGAAAGTCATGTTCATTGGCAGTTGAAGTTCCAAATCCACACTCTACCATACAAATGTCATTCATAATAGCCAACAATAAAAACCTTTTAAACAAAATGCAACATGATTGTGTTAGGGTTCAAATAATTGTAATTGTGATTGTGACACTTTTATGATTACATGGATTTTTAATCCTGGTCTCATCCATAAATTTAGGTTGAGAAGTTGCAAATTGAATGAAATGGTGTACACCTCCTAACAATTTTGATTGTTATAAACCATTCTTTAGTCTAGAATACATCCAATTTCTATTTGATCTCATTATATAGTCCTGAATTTTGTGAATGATAATATAATTAACAACAAATATAATATAGACCTTTCTAAATTTTTAAAATACTAATTTTTGATTTAATATCTACTACTACCTCCTTATATCTCCCAGGCTACAAGGTATGAACCTAACTCATTTAGAAAACCATTGTTATATAACCTTTAATTGTATAAATATACTCCATACAACTGTCTAAATTTCGGCAGCATCTTCCTCTGATTCTCTTAGTGCACCAAAATAAAAAATGTTATAAAATATTTTCCATTATGCACAAAAAGGGGTTAATTTTACTCATTGTCTCTCAAGTTATAACTTATACACATTAATATCCTTAAATGGGAAAAACACACATAAAAATCCTTGAAATAATAAATAATGGCCTGAATAATGATGTGGTAGAACCAGTAAATTTTTTAGCTAATATGGCTCACTTTCTCGTTAATCAAAGTTGACTCAAAATAACTTTTCTCTCCTCTTGCATAAGCACCACGCACCCTTAACTCTTGTTATTCAATGTTACTATTGTTCACTATTTTTTTTATCAATTATCTTCATCTCTCCTTCTCGCCTTCAATCAGATGAGCTTCTTGTAGATGATGAAGAGTTCAAACCTCAAAGGTGCTCTCCTCACCGTCACTCTATTGATCCAGCATAAATTAGATCATCATCATCCCCAACTCCTACAACTATTTCCACCATGCAACGTAAGGTTTTGGATTAAAATTCTAACTCAAAGATCCAATTCACCCTCAAACACGCCTTTGATAAATTGAAAGTCGTCCCTATTAGCGCATTCTCTGTTCGCCTTAACACCTTGAGCCATACCAGCCAGCTATACTCATATAATATATAACAATACAAATAGACAATTCAAAAAGATAATAGTTTCATCCTCTGACTTCGATCATGATTAGTTTTAACGTTGTCGCTGTCTTGTTTTCTGGATGTTGAGCATTAGCTTTGGCGGATCTATGATTTCTTAAAATTTGACAAATCAACCCTAAAAAACAAAGCTCAACTTATTTTGTCATAAGGGAATCATCAGGGTTCAAGTTAGTCAATAGAGAGCATATAGACAAGAGCACCTACTAGAAACAAAAACATTCCATCATATAAAGTTCTTAAGCCTTTCTAAATATACTAAAAAGCTCAACCCAAAATATTTTAAAACCATTTTAGGATACATTTATATTTTATTTGAAAGAGAAGGAAATAAAGATAGAAAAATAGATGGATGGAGTATGGGAAGGAATATTGACTTTTACCTTAATTGAAGATGAGAGGCAAAGAAAGTAGGGTCAAGTAAAAGGCTATTGATCATATGCCATAGGTTGATCTAAAATAATCCCTACGCTGAGTTTGAAAGAAATTTACTCCTCTATGGTTGTCTGATAGCTTAAGTAAAATAAAGTAAGTGTTGAAAATGGTCATACTCTTTTTGATGTTTTTGTTGTAGACTCAAAGTTGAAAACAACCTGTTAGTCTATCAATATTTGTTTGAACCAATTTGGATTATGAAGAATGAAGACATACAGGTAGAAAACTATAATATAATGTTCTTTATTTGTTTAATGAATGAATTACCTTTATCTTTTTTTTTTAACCTGTACACTAAATAATGATGGTATATAGCTAATGTTGATTGTTGTTACTTCCACATCATCTTTTGCATTGCAAGGACAATCGCCATTTTTTTTTAATCCTATTCTTTTGCATTGTAAGGATAATCACTATTGTTTCCTTGCATATTTAGTCATGAAGCTAGTGGGTAAGTGCATCTCTACCTTAACCATCATGTTCACATTGAATTAGAATTGATTAAATTCTTAAGTTATTGCCATAACTTACAATTTATTTAGTTGTTTGTATGGTCTTAGGATTATGGAGAGTGTTGGTCTTAGTGTAATTGATCTCCAACCAGGTGACCATGTTCTTCCTACGTTTACTAAAAGTGCAAGGATTATCGCCACTGTAAATCAAAAGAGAGCAACATGTGTGACCTCCTCAGAAGAGTGCAAGGTCGTATGTTAAATATTTGTGGACTATAGTTTTTACTCAATACAATTAAAACTTAATGGAGCGCTATGATCATGTTATTGATGGTATGTCATATGGTGCCTTATGTAAGATGTTTGAAGGCCTAATATGGGAAGGGGAACTTGTTCTTATTGGTGTGGAGGAGTAATGTGAGGCACAATACTACTTTTTGAGGAGATTGTGGTCGTCGGAGCAACAGGCAATTTGCAAGATTTCGTATCAGTTGTGGTGGTTGTTAATGTGCTTATTGGCACTGAGAAGGACTTTAGTGACTATCAAGATATGATTGAGCCACCACGACTTAGATTTTTTATTCGAAAGGAACAAGGATTAAAGAAAGAAAAGAAGCTTGGATTTAAATCCAGTAGGTAGTCTATGCACTCAAGCAAAAAGAGGATAAAATAATCAAAGTCAACATTGTTTACAATAAAAGTGAGCCATACATCAACAAAACAAAATCACCTTTACGTCCATGTCATCTTTTCGGCTTTGATTTCAGATATGAAGGATTTTTATGCGCATTTTTTTCTATTTAAGGATATTAATACGCATAAGTTATAAACTGAGGGACAATAAATGAAATTAACTCGATGATCCCTTTATGCCCAAACAAGTTAAGCTTGTTTTCTATGGTTGATTTGTCTAATTTTGAGAAATTGTCAGTCCGCCAAAGCTAATGCCTAATGTCCAAGAATAGGCCAGCAATAACATTAAAACTAATTGTGATTGAAATCAGAGGATGAAACTCTTATTGTTTTGAACTGTGTATCCATATTGTTATATATTATATGAGTATAGTCGACTTTCATGGCTTTAGGTTTTGAGGAAAGCAAACAAGGTGCCAGCAGGGACAAGTTTTGATTCATCGAAGACATGTTTGAGGGTGGATTAGATCTTTGAGTCAGAATTCATATTTGAAACCTTACGTCACGTGGTAAAAATAATAATAAGAGTTGGGGATGATGATGATCTAATGTGTGTTGAATCAATATGGTGATGGTGTGGAGAGCATCTTCAAGGTTGAACTCTTCGTCATTTACAACAAGCTCATCTGTTTGGAAGGCGTGAAGGAGGGATGAAGAGAATAGATAAAAAATAATGAACAACAATAACAATGAATAGCAAGAGTTAGGGGTGCGTGGTGCTTATGCAAAAGGAGAGAGAAATTATTTTGAGTCAACTTTGGTTAAAGAGAAAGTGAGCCATGTCAACTAAAAAATTTACTAGTTTTGCCACATCATTATTCATGCCATTATTTCTAATTTAAGAGATTTTATGTACATTTTTTCCGTTTAAGGATATTAACGTATAAAAGTTATAAGTTGAGGGATAACGAGTGAAATTAACCTGCATAAAGAGAACATGTAGGAGATAATTAATCGAACTTTGAAACAACATAAATGAAACATATTGTATACAACAAGTTATATCAAATAATGAAATTTTCAAATTGTCCACTTTGAATAATTTGATGTCATCTCATAATTAAATGAGAATGACAACAAATGGGTATATGTGGTTATGCCAATATTTAGTATTTTATAGGAAATTCAAGCATATTTCCTATAAAAAAAATTTCTTTATTACTTACATTTCAACAAAAAAAATTAAAATATACAAAATTCAACAATAAAAAATAAATTATGAAATTATACGAAAGTTTTTATGAAATTATGGGGCACTATATAAAATTATTTGGAATATTATTAAATGATAGAGTTATGAAATTTTGAGATTTTTATGAAATTCTTTGAAATATTATTAAATGTCAAGGTTATAAAATTTTAAGAGATTTTATGAAATTCTTTGAAAATTTTTATTTTTTGAGTGTTTTGTTACTTCATAATTCACTTTGAATTTTTAGAACATGTTCTATATAATTTATAAAAATTTTTTATTTTTTATTATTAAATATGAGGGTTAAGAAATTTGTTCAATTTATTTCACATATTATTAAATTTTATGAAATTATTGAAAATTGTATTAAAATCTGAAATTTAATATAAATTTAATTAATATTGAAACTTAAATAATTGA